>VDFB02029314.1:0-118576 GCA_007258455.2 Sequoia sempervirens | reverse complement strand
ACTTTAACAAGGCACCACAAGGGAAAATGTTAGTTCATGCTTCATAAGACAAGTAAAAGCTTCATATGCTTAGAACTCATGAACAAAGAGCAAGGTACCACTGGCATGCAAGCTACGTTATGCAAGGTGGTAAAGATGTAAAATGGAAAAATGGAAAATATGTTCAAAGGAGTATTTTTAAGTTTATGCGAGGTCTATCACTTAGGGAACATTGTGTCTAATGTCTCCAGGAGAGGACCAATCAAAGAATAAAATATTCACAACTTAGGAGATGCAGTGTGTCACATCAGGCCACTAAGATGAATGTAATATGCTAAGATAGATCACACTTATGAAGGACATCATACCCGATGTCATCTACAAATTGATGAACACATCATTGCAAATGAATTATGGTAATGTATGCCCCCCTAGTTTAATAGAATTGCTACACACCATTATGTGAGCAATTACTTTAAAGTAGTGAAGGAAATAAAATACAAAAAGACAACAAGACATGAGAGCCAACTCAAAAAGGCCTATGCTAAGTCATATGTTTCTAAGTAAGGCTACTTCATGTAAACAAAAAGGAAAACAAAAGAAAAGTAGTTGCCCCCTAGAAAAGAACTCACCAAGCACATAAGGGATCTATAGATTTGGGGTCAGTATGTTCGTTGCTACAATGTTTTGATTAAAGAGCTTGAAAATATCATCATTCCCCAAATACATAGAATTGGAAGAATGACAGAAAGAGAGTGAGAAAAAAGAATAGAAAGTCCATTTTGGGTCAACATGGAAGAGACATTATAGTTCTCAATTCAACATAATCCCAAAAAGGGGAAAACATAAACAAAAAGAAAAATTGAAAGAAGGAAAAGATTTTGGGTCAACATGAAGGAGACATTTCGGTCTCAATGCCTTGCATCATCCCCAAAAGGAAAACACAAGAAAAAAGTTAAAAAATGAAAAGGGACTGATTGGGTCAACATGGAAGAGAAATAGGGCATCTCAATGCTTTGTGTCATCCACAAAAGGAAAACACAATTTTTTTTAAAAAAGACCATGCAGGACATATAGAAGAATAGAGGTACAAATGGAGTGAGTGTATAAAGAGAGAGAAAACATCAAACACACGATATGAGGGAACACGATACACACATACAATAGCAAAAGAAAGAGAAAATAAAAATGCAAAAGGCTAGTAAGGTGAATGCAAGTCAACCATCTAACAAGTCATCTGCCTCCCAATCATGTTCAGTGTATTGTGAGGGCAGTTGACTATCCAAAGGAAGAATTATGAGTGATGAACTAGGAGATGTACTAGGTTCCTCACTTGGTTGAGAAGATTTATCATTTAAGCTCATGGTAGATGAGAATATAGAGTTTAGATCGTTATGAAATTCTTCATCCATTTTTATGATTTCATCATCATCATCATCAAGATTGATTATGGCAGGAGGAAGAAGGGTTATTTCCAAAGAAGGATGTATCAAAAGTTGTAGTTGTTGGATTTTTTCATTTTGTTGTGAGGGTTGAATTACACTATCTTGTGGTGGGTTAGGAGGGAGAGGGTGATTGTCTTTTACTTCTGTCAAGGGTAAAGATTGGTTTTATTTATTTTCTTCCATTCGAGATTGATGGGCAAGGAGACGACGATGACGCCGATGTTCTCGAGCAATGCAGTTGCGTTTAATTTTATTTTGAATTTGTTGAGGTGTAAGAGTGGGTTGATCAATCATAGGTTCTTTTTCTTCCAAAGGGGGAAGAACAAAATAAATTGAAGAAGATGAGTCAATCACTTTCTCTTTAGCTGTATACACTTGTTTAATGCAGGGAGGCATGACAAGATTGGTTTCACTTTATCTTGGTCATTTAAATGATGTAGGGTAAGTGTCTATAGTGGGGTATTCATGAGGTTGTATGGTTTGTTCAATGTCGGACTGAGGTTGAAGCATCATTTCATCTAGGAGAGGAGGAGTGGAAGTGGATGGGGACATCTTACAAAGAGACAACTTGGCTATTCATTTCACTTTCAACTTTTGATAGGTTATGAAAAAGAAATTTTTACGGGGGGTGATGGGTTCCCTAGGTTTAGGAAAAAAGGCTTCTAAGGAAAAATTACCTTTAGAATGCAATGGATGAAAGCCACTATGATGTATGGTAAATATTTCATTGCCATGTGGAAACTTCAAACATTTTTGAACAACTAAGGGGATTGCTTTCATTGAGCAGATCCAAGGATGACCCAACCGTAGATGAAATTGATCTCATTGTGGAATAATTGAAAATGTTACCTCCAAATTTTTGGGTCCTATTTGTAAGGGGAGTGTGATCATTTTGATCATAGGGCACATAAAACTAGTATGTGTTTTAATCCATGTGATTGGTTTTATTATAATCATCTTGATATAGCTCATGTAATACTAAAAACTCTTCTGTGATCACATTCTCACCATAGGCGAGATCTATTAATATCCCATTGGTGGACTTATCATAGATTCTACCGGCTATGTAAAGAGGACCATCAGGAAGTTTTTGAAGCATATCTTTAGATGAAAAAGGGATATCCAAAGATTTGTTGGTTGGGCCCTTACGAGGGATAATGTCTATCACACCCACAAGTTCATCCATAGGATTAACTTGGGTAACATTTGGAGTTATATCATGTTGTTCATTATTGGTATCAACATTCATTACATCAGTGTTTGAAGGTTCACTAGCCTTGACAAATGAAACATTGTGTTTAGGCATGGGGTTGGTAAAAATTTGTAAATTCTAGTTAGGGGGTGCAATAGAATTATTGCCCTGATCATTGACACCCGCAATGGACAATCTACCCGAATCAATGAGGTCTTGAACTAAGTGATTGAGATGCTTACATTGTTCGGTGTCATGGTCATTTTGGCGATGAAAATGGAAATAAGTGCATTTGGTTTAAAGGTGGGTGGTAAATTTTTGGTGGTATCAAGTGGTTTGATTGTAGGCAAGGTGATCATTTGTTGTCAGAGTAATTGGTTCATTGTACTATGGAGGGTATCAAGTAAGGGAGTAAATTGTCTCTTCGGGTCCCCATAGGTATAAGGCACCGCTGCTTTAACAACTACCACATGACTTGGAATAGGTGGGTGTGGTTGCGGTTGAGGAGGTGGATTGAATTGTAAAAATCCTCTATTTGGTTTACGAAAGTTTTGTGTGTTGTTTTAGTTTATAGGTTCCGCCCACTATAAATTCCAGGTTAGAAGTGGACTTTGAATCATTCAATTGAGTTGCTTAATAATCACAATGCTATTGCATAAATGTAAATGAAGAAATTTCATCATAGTTAACTATCTAAATTTGGCTGGTTTGATAAACATCTTAAGGATGTGAATCAAATTTGAGCATCAACTTGAGCATACATGAGCCGATAATGAAATGAATTAAATTCACTTTTAAGCATTTTTGTCTATAGATGCATTAGTCGCCTTTGTCTTTAGGAGTCATATAGACTTCCGGAAGTGACTTATGAAGGCATCAAAAGCTCATTGAATAGGTCAGGGTGGTTGGAAAACTCCCTCTAAAATCACGGTGTCTTTAAGGTCCTAGGAATTTTTTTGGCTAATAGCTTATCTTCAAGGACAAAATCACTGCACAAGGATGTGTAAGCATTGACATGATTAATAGGGTCTCTTTTACCTCAGTATTTCTCAAACCTAGGCATTTCAATCCCTTGGCCAGCGATGGGGTTTGTAGATTGCATCAAGATAGGAGCTGCCTATAAACATGATATTGGGAGTGAGAGTGTTGACTTTGTAATCGGTGGGCTTTTAATTTATTTGCATGGATGAAAATATCAGTGTCCAGAGCTTTCTGGCATGATGAGGGTCCAAGGTAAGAGTGGTTTGAGGAATTGGAAGAAATGAAATGAATTTGTATCCAATCATTTGAGATTTGAATTCGAAGAACACTAAGAGGGGAGTGAAGGTGGTGAAAGGGATTCGCGATGCCATAATAGAACTAAGATACTAGTGGAATTGCAAAGAAGAACCACTGACTAACCTAATATGATTGTAACCTAAGAATTGGTATAATTTATTTATAGATGCTATGGTTGAAGGGGAGGAATGTGGTCCTCCTTGGCTTACAACTTATGTTTTCTGATTGGGAGTGAAAGCATGGTATCAAGTAAATCTCAAGAATTCTTGCACTCAGCAGGCCATCATGAGGTTTTGAATCAAAACCATTAAGAAGGTTTTCTATGGATGGTATGGTATTGTTGGCTCATTTTAGGGACAGAGTCTGTGGCAGGTGGCATCCTGTGAATATTAAACTAACTTTTCTTTGGATGAATTTTTAGCCATCAACATTCATTGGATGGAAAGGTGAGGGCATAGAAGTGGTATTGTCCATGCCTAATGCACCATTGTACATACTAGGAGTAGGATCCCTTGAGATCCCAAGGTCCACAATGAAAGTACTATCACGAGAAGCCATGAGTTTAGAACTTCGTCTCACTAAAGTATTATCAATTGGGCACCAAACACTCATAAAAGTACCACAAAAGATGGGGTGAATGAAAATGTAAGGTAATCCAGGAGCGCTAAATGCAAATAATAGAAATTCTATAAATTGAAACATAGAACTAACAACAAAGAACAAAAATGCAAGAAAATGCCTGAAAATACAAAATGAAATGTGCAAGAGGACTGATTTTCCCAAGGTGGAAAATGAGTCCAACTATGAGAAATTCTTATGTTTTTTAGGAAATTTAAAGTGATTCTAATGCTTTTAAAATGTCAATTAAGGATGTAGATGCAAATTTTTAGTTTTTTCAATGATATGCAATGCAAAAATGAAATCTAAATGAGTCTTTCACTAATGCAATTTGAGAAACCCTAGGATGCAAAAACAAGACAATACCATAATTGAATGTTGATGCAAATGAAATCTAGGATGCAAGATGTAGTTGAAATCAAAAATGTAAAGTGCTCAATATGAAGGTTCACCAAAATGAACCATAGATTTTTGGGTAGGGCTTGTAGGCTACTCTTGCACTCTTAGGATGTTGCACCTAAAAGGAGAGAGATAAACCCTACTCAAAAGATCTAGCTAGGTTCACTCAAATTATGTAATGTATGATGTTATTTAGAATAAATGGAATGATCTAAATGCAATTGAATGATTTATTTGACTAATTATGAATGCAAAACCTAAGAATTATGCAATGTTGGAAAACACAATGTGTGATGCAAACATGAACTAAGTATGAATAAATGAAAAACATAAATGAAGAAGGTTGATTCAGAGTGCACCTGGAGGTCTGATGAAGATTCTAGAATATTTTGAATGCTATATGAGATTATTGAAAAATCACTAGTGGGACTCATTCGCCACTGATGGCGAATTAGTCCTACTTCTGATGAAAATTGTCGACAACTGGTTTTTGAGTGTCAGGTTCTAGAATTTGAATTTTTTTGGATTTCTAGCCTTTAGGTGGGACTCATTCACCACTGATGGTGAATTAGTCCTCTCCCAAAATTTTGAGAAATCAGGAGACAATTCTACAACACTAGAACTGAGGTTATTTGCTTGTCAGGTTGATGAAGTTAATTCTACAAAAAATGGACAAAAAGTCTTCTCCAAGCTTGAAATAAGGTTGATTTGACTTGAAGCACCTTGTTGACTTGTTGACCACTCTTCAACACCTAAATTATTATTAAATCTGCATACACAAGTCATCAAATACACATGCAAGAGGGGAAAATGGTTGAGGGTTAGAGAATAGGGGTTTGCCTTGGTCAAACACCACTTTGGTAATCAAACCCTTAAAGAAATAATGGAATGAAAGAGAATGATAAACAAATAACATGAAAATGCTATCAACTTACCAAACCCTTGTTGAAGAAAATTTGTAGTTATGTTAATGGCTGCTCCAAAATGCTTGATTGATGCTTGATTAGATGTTGCAAAGTGCTTGAATGCTTGAAATGAGTGAACTTGATGAATGTTTGAATGAATGGGGGTTGAAATGGATATAAAAACACTTATTTATACATTCTTGTTCTTTAGTAACCCATTGATACCTCATCACAGGCTAACATCAAATGATTTTGAATAAAAAAACTGAAAGGAAATTTGAAGTTTTTTGAATTTGGAGCCAAGAGGGACTCATTTTCCACCCATGGCAAATGGGTCCCACCTTGGAATTGAGAGTAGGTGTTGAGAATTATCTTGCATTTAATGTTGTTTGTTGGGTTTACATTAAAAAATACACTTAATTAAGCTTTATAAGGGTATAAATGGGCCAAATAAAGCATAAGAAAGGTGTAAATAGTGAAATTATGCCCAAAAAAGTTCGAAATCTTGTTACAAGACTTTACAACTCTTCAAAATAGGACTTGATTAGTGATGAAAAGGTGATTTTTAGGTGAATTAAAATGAATAGAGTCTAGAAGAGTGTAGAAATGTTTTACAACACTTCACAACACCTTCACAAGACACCATTATTTGAATTTTAAGGACCTAATGTAAATGTTCAAGCCACATTACAACATTAAATAAAATAAAAATGGACCAAGCATCATGAAGAAAGACATAAAAGGCCATGAAAATGACAAAGGGCCATTTTTCTATGGCACAACTTCTTGACCACCTTTCAACACTTATTTGCTTGACAAACCTATATACACAAGTCTGCAAACACACATGCAAAAGGGGAAAAATGGTTAAGGGTTAGGATAGAGGGATTTTCCTTAGTCAAATACCACTTTGGTAATCAAACCCTTAATGAAGAAATTGAATGGAATGAACAAAGAAAGATGAATAAAAAACATGCAAATGTCTTAAAGTCACCACAACCTTGTTGAAGAAATTTGAAGATATGTCAATGGCTGCTCCAAGATACTTGATTGATGCTTGATTGAATGATGAAAAGTGATTGAATGGATGATTGAATGCTTGGATGAATTAGTGAATGAATTAGGTATAAAATGGATGGAAAAACACTTATATATACAGACTTGTACCTTAGTAAACCAATGATACTTAATCACAGGTTGACATAAGGTAATTTTGAATAAAAATCCAAAAGAAAATTTGAAATATTTTTGAATTTGGAGCTAAGAGGGACGCATTCGCCACCCATGGTGAATGGGTACCACCTTGGACTTGTAAGTAGGTGTTGGGAATTATCTTGCATTTAATGTTGTTTTTCAGGTTTACATTAAAAAATTACACTTATTTAAGCCTTATGAGTGCATAAAGGGGTTGAATAAAGCATAAGAAAGGTGTAAATAGTGAAGTCAAGCCTAGAAAAACATGAAATCTTGTTACAAGACTTTACAACACTCCAAAATATGACTTTATAAGTGATGAAAAGGTGATTTTTAGGTGAATTGTAATGAAAAGAGTCTAGAAGAGTGTAGAATTTTTTTACAACACTTCACAACACCTTCACAAGATACCTTAATTTGAATGTTTAGGACCTAACGTGAATGCAAAAGTTACATTGCAACATTAAATAAAAGAAAAATGGACTAAGCATCATGAGAGAAAGACCTAAAATACCATGAAAATGTCCAAGAGCCATTTTTCTATGGTACAGTTCTCAACTATGTCATTATGTTTAGGCCAATGGGTTAGGTGTTGTTAAACCATCTTGTGATGATTGATTGATTTTGCCTTTTATGGGTGATACATGCATGCATTGTGTATGGAATGTGTGTAAACCTTCTCCCAAGTGTCTTTTCTAAGTGTGATTGGGCCATATGACTATCTCCTAGCATTATGGGAGTGGAAATGTTTTCTTTCATATAGTAGGGTGGTGTGGAAACCACCATTGGGGATCAAAGGTTCAAGGAGAAAGGTGGCATCAATATCTCCTTCTCTCTTGTTTATTTTCTTTGTAATTGGTTCAATTCAATGAAATTTAATGTTAAAATGACATTTGAGTCCTTTCCCTATGTAATTGTAATGTAATTTATGGAAGAACCTCTCTTCTTGAGATGATTTATAAGTTAGTAGTTTAGCCCTAATTATGCATCTCAATGTTGGTGTCAGGAATGATCATAAATGTGTGATGTTATATTTATGCCTTGGAAAATTAAAATTAATTTAGAAACATTTATTTTGGGTTTAAAATGAACATTACTATCTTCTAGTGAGTTTGGGAAGCTTGGTGTTATATCTGGGCGATTTGATTTGCTTAGGAGTCTCAAAATTAGTTAGAAAGTTCCTAATTGAGTTTGGGAAGCATTGTTATTAGTGGGGCATCTTGGTTGATAGTGGGGTGGCCTATTTTTGAGGGTTGAAGGGCTCAAAATTTTTGATCTTTATGTGGGTTGTCTAGTCTTGTATTTTGGAGGCGAGTTCCCATACAAAAAATAGAATATAAATTCTCTCAACCATGAAAAGCCAATGGTTTTCCTAGCTTATATCCCTTGTAGAATAAATATTATACCTTGAATCTTGTTTATGATGATCACTTTTGTCGATTAGACCTTCAAAAACCTAGTCAAGTTATCTCTCTCTTAGGACTTGTTTGTTCCTCTAGGTTTTGGGACCTTGTATGGGAAAACCATATAAATGAAAATTTTTCATCATGGTATTGGGGGTCTAGTGCTATGTTGAGCTTGTCCTTAATTGTATTCATTAAGTAATTATGGTTTCTCTTGCATCATTTTGTTTGTGTTCTTATAAAGTTTCTCAATTGTCAAACCTAGGGTTAGGGAGATTGTGCACCTTGTCTAAGTGTGAAGTATTGGGAAGGTTGTAAACCTTCAAGTATTTAGTCTTTTTAGTATTCTTAACATTCCTCATAGTTCTTGAGGTGTTTTTTTGTAGCATCCTTCTCCTTGTGTGATGTCACATTGCGATAAGATGTCTTGGTAAGTGTGTAGTTGTCTGGAAGTGACCCACCATCATTCCAGTTATTGGAGAGTTTGTATCTCCTAGTTTGGCATATTTTAGTGAATTTTTTCTCTTGTTTAGAATTGGTAATTGAGTTTGGATGTAGATTGGAGGTTGATGATTCCCTCATCCTATCTTGGAAATTTTTTGCAAGAGAATGCAATCGTAGGTTGTAATCGATCATCATGTCAATGTTCTTTCTTCTATCTCTCTCTCTCGTATGTTCTTTGTGGTGGATTTATCCCACATGTGGCTAGTATTCCAATATTTGCACCTTGCTTATGTAATGGTGAGGTCATATAGTTGTTATTATCATTGTGTCATTATGTTTCATATGACACTTGTGTGCTTGTTGTTGTGTAAGTGCAACATGTCGAGGTCGTACCTTTAGGGTTGTGGTGGTTGTGTTTCAAAAAAAAAATCAGCCAAGTTTTTCCTTGTGCTTGGAGTGGGGCATTACAATTGTGAAGGGGTGAAAAGTTAGAGAGAAAAGGAGAAAAAATTAGAAATAAGAGTGCATCATTTTCATTTGTTTTGGTAAGGAAAATAGGGGATAGCATAGAAAGAGGGTTGAGATCTAAGGAATAAGATAAAAGTAATTATTTCAAGCTAGATGGTTTCTTAAAATCACTATTTTATTTTGGAAATCTATGGGAATTTTTTTTTACTTATTTTTTTGTGTTCGAGAACAAGTTTAGGTGCTTAAAATATAAAAACCTAATATTCTTTGCAAATTTTTTTCCTTCAATAGAATACTTTTATTTCTCTCTAGATATTTTAGTGGATCTTGGAATTGAACTAGACATTTACCTCTTGGGTATTTATTACAACCCTCTTAATTTGATTTGTGAGGATTAAATATTGTACATATATATATGTATATATATATTATTGTAAGTGCACCAAGCTATGACACAAAAATGGCTCTTAAGATGCCATTTTTTTTTTTGTTTTTTTTTAAATCAACAAAATCTGATGTGCATGAGAAAATGAAGATAGTTATGCTCAAAAGACACAACAAGAACAAGAGTTGAAGTGCTTCGAGTCTAGTTTCTAAGATACTATTTTTAAAAATAATAATAAAGATTAAGTGTTTCAAAAAGGGGGGCCCAAAATAGGTCCTATTTTTATCAAAAAAAATAGCATGGCATTTGAGGTCGCCCCCTTTTTCATTAATTCTTTTTTAGAATTTCAAAAATTTGAACAGTGAGAAATTAGCTAACACCATGTAGTTTATCCCCATTTTTTTTGGCTAACTTTTTTGATGAATATATAATATTTTATGTATTTTCAAAGTGGACAATCCAAAAAAGCTAAAATTTGAGCATGCTCCCCCATAATGTTTTTGAAAACTAATCAAAAATTTATTTTTTCATCACGTGTAAAATGGAGTCTAGTTTAAAAAATCTAATTTGTTTCAAGATTCAATGAATGAGTAAAAATCTATCCTAAAACTAGCACATGTTGGTTTTTGACAAAAAATGGAGGCAATAACAAGAGAAGTTATGGATGAAAACCTTAACATAGTCAAAACATAAAATAAATTATATATTTAGATAGCTAAGAGAGATCCTCACATCATCACACTTTTTTTTATAAAATTTCATTGAAAGACATGGAAATGTGATAGTTAGCACAACCAAAAGTATGTGAAAATTTGGTACCCTCCTAAGAAAATCACACCCATGGGGCGGGGGGCCTAGATCGATTGGCTAAAGCACCCGGTTGCAGGAAAGAGGTCATGAGGTCTAGTCTCCCCCCAAACTCATGGTACCAGAGGGTGTGTCACGCCAGTGCCACTAGTCACATGAAAAAAGTTTACCAAGCACACTGTAGTTTATAGGGGGACAAATACCTAACTAATTCCCGCAGTATAAAAAAAAATAAAAAATAAAAAGAAAATCACACTCATAAGCAACTCATTTTGTGAGTGAAAAATTTAGCACTCTTCAAATGGCACATCCCATTTGGCACTTTCCAAATTTGGCAAGTGCCAAATGGGATGTGTCATTTGGAGAGCACTAAAGTTGACACTCGCCAAATGAGCTGCATTGACAAAAAACTAACTTTTCTTTCTCTTTGCGTCTCTCTCCTCCACTTTGATAACACTTAGAGTTCATGGTTTATGATCATTGATGGATAGTTGAGGTTTTACCTTTCACTCCCTCTCTACCTCCTTCCATATTAACCAATACATACCCATTCTCTCTCAACCTTCTCTAGGTCTCTCCTACACTCTCTACCTTGTATTCTAGCCTTAGGGTTTAAGGTATAGGAATGAGGGTTTAATGTATAGGATAACTCCCCCTCTCAGGTATCTTTCTCCCTCTATCCCTCCCACCCCCTCTCTCTCAAGTCTCTCCCTCCCTTTATCCCTCCCACCCCCCTCTCTGAAGTCTCTCCCTCGCTCTATCCCTTCCAAAATCTATCTCTTAGATCTCTCAGACCCCCTCTCTCTCTCTTGAAAGTCTCTCCCTCCCACCTTAACTACTCTCGCACCCCCTCTACCTCTCTCAACTCTCTCCCTCACTCTCTCCCTCCCACCCTCTATCTCTTAGATCTCTCACATCCCCTCTCCCTCTCTTAGGTCTCTCTTTCTCATCTTAACTAGATAACCATCTTTCTTCAATGTAGTTGTATCTCTCTCTCTCTCTCTCTCTCTCTCAGGTCTCACTCCCTCCCACCCTACCTAGAAAAATATCTCTCACTCCAACCACCTCTTGCACATTCCCATTGTCTCTCCCTCTTAGGTATTTCTCTCTCTCTCTCACTCCAACACCCTCTCTCAGGTCTATATATTTCTCTCTTCCTCTCATCTCTCTCTCTTAAGTATCTCTCTCTTAGGTATCTCCCACTCCCTCTCTCTTAGGTCTCTCCCTCAAAATATCCCCCAAAATCCCTCTCCATCTCTCAGGTTCCTCCCCCCCACCCTACATAGACTAATCTCTATCACTCCAACCCCCTCTCTCACACTCCCTCTCTCGTAGGTATCTCCCTCAAAATATCCCTCCCACCCCCTCTCCCTCTCTTAGGTGTCTCACTCCCATCCTAACTAGATAACCCTCTTTCTTGGATGTAGTAGTCTGTATCTCCCAAGTCTCACTCCCTCCCACCCTACCTAGATAAATCTCTCACTCCAACCCCCTCTCTCACAGTCCCTCTCTCTCTCTCCAACTTCATCTCTCAAGTCTTTATCTTTCTCTCTCCCTCTCATATCTCTCTCTATCAGGTGTCTCCCACTCCCTCTCTCTCAAGTATCTCCCTCAAAATATCCCTCCCAACCCTGTCCCTCTCTTAGGTCTCTCCCCCCACCCTAACTTGATAAATATCTCTCTCTCTCTCTCCCTCTCAAGTATCTCCCCCTCAGGTCTCACTCCCTCCCACCCTACCTAGAAAATTGTCTCTCACTCCAACCCCCCCTCTCTCTCCCTCTCGGGTCTTTCTCTCTCTCTCTCTCTCTCTTTCTCTCTCAAGTCTTTATCTTTATGTCCCCCTTTAATCTCTCTCTCTCTCTTAGGTCTCTCCCACTTATGGTTGAGGGTTTAATGTATAGTGTAGAGGGTTGAGGGTTGAGGTATTATAGTTTAAGGGTTGAGGATTAATAGATTAATGTTTTAGGGATAGTGTTGAGGGATTAGGGTTTAGGGTTTTATGTGTAGGGTAGAGGGTATAGAGTTGAGGGTTTAAGATATAGGGTTGATGGATTATGGTCAAGTGTTTCAGGCTTAGGGTTTAGGGTTTAAGGGATAGTGTTGAGGGTTTAATATGTAAGGTAGAGGGTAGAGGGCTTAGGGTTTAAGGTATAGGGTTTTTGGATTAGGGCCAGGGTTTGAGAATTTAGGGATTAAGGTTGAGCAACTAGGTTTAAGGTTTAAGGATTGAGGGATTAAGGTTGAGCAATAAGGGCTGAGGCTTTAAGGTTTGAGGTTAGAGGGATTAGGTTTTAAGGTACATGGTTGAGGGTTTTGATCACATATCTCTAAATATCCATATTGGATTCCACTTTTACATTTTTCATCCCCTAGATGCTAGTGTAGGAGAACTTGTTTGATTTCTTGCCTCCATAAGGACATTTGTAAATAGTTTCTTTATTTTGTTTATTTGGTCTTATAATAAGGTTTATAAAACCATTTTAGAGGTTTTTAAGTCCTAGGAAGTCATATTTTAAGTCATTTGTCAAATAATGTTTAAAGTTGTTCCATATTGTAAAAAATTGTCAAAAGTGCAAAATTAGGTAGATGAAGAGTCATTAAGGTATTTTGTCAACAAACTAATCAAAAGGTGGTTGAAAATAGTTTTTTTGGCTGTAAATGTATAAAGAAACCCTCCAAAACTCGAATTTGTGGGTTGGAGAAACTATTTTTGAAGTTTGATGAATGGTAACCTCAAATTTTGTGTGCATTTTCTGATTTTTACATTGTTTCTAGGTTGAACTTGTGCTTTGTATGACCTGGTATGGACAAAAATAATGGAGTATCATATATGGGTGGAAATATCTCCATTTATATTTTCTAATTATTTTTGTCTCATTGAATTTTATTTAGTTTTGTGGAAGATACGACTATTTTGGTGAGACTGCCCTTTTCTAACAATATTGTGTAGAATTTACAGTCTGAAAAAATGTGATGGTCTGAACCCTACCTAGGGTTTGTAGTTTTGGGAAAAATACAATAAATTTATTTTCCACCATTGGATCTTCATATAAATTGGAGGAATTTTCTATAACTATGTTTTATTCAATCTCACCCAGTGATTGGCTTCATTATTTATTTTGTGGAAGTTATTAATGACTTTTCTTTGCATTAAACTGTGGGCTGCCATAGTTATGTTTCCAATGTGATATAGAATGCTTAATAGCATGATACAAAGATTGATTTGAATTATTGTTGAAGGTTTGTGAGATATGTTGTTGAATCCTCCTAGCTCTGCATCAAATTGGTATCAGAGCCCGAAAAAGATTTGGGCTAGTGAGTTGTAGTTGTGGTTTTGTGTTTGGTGTTGTGTTGTGGTTGGTTGCAGGTTATGTGAGAACCTGGTTGCTGCCATTGAGAAGGTAGAGAGAAAGTTGAGGAAAGTTGAGAAGTTGTGAAGAAAGGAGAGACTTGCTGAAAGATGGAGAATTTGAGAAGGCATTTGCAGGCAAAGGAGGAAAGAAAGAAGAGAAAGAGACAAGCAAAGATGGATAGAGAAATTGCTGAGTTGAAGCAAGAGTTGAAAAGACTTGAAGAAGAGTTCCAAGAATCCATGATGAAGATAGAACAAAGGATGAAACAAGAGAAAAGTTGGAATTTGACATTGAAAAGGAAGATGGTTTGGCCTATAAAGAAGATTGTGAAAAGAAGACACAAGAAGATGAAAGAGGAAGAAGAGGCATATGAAGATGCACATGAAGAATTCCTAGATGAAGACAAAGATGTTCCTGAGCATGAAGATGAAGAAGAAGCTGAGATGAAGAACCTTATTTTAGAGAGAGAAGATATTGAGTTGGTGTCAAGATTTGAAGAAGAAATGATCAATGATGAATTTATTTTGGAAACCTATAGAGAGTTGAAGAAAGATGGAGGTATTGTGGTAGAAGCCATATTTCATTTCTTTATTGTGCTAATCTTTTGGACAAGAAACAAATTTTAGGTTAAGGTGAAACATATTGAAAAAAAAAGGGACAAAGTGCAAAGGAATTGGAAGATCAGGAAGAAGACAATTCAAAAGGGCTTGAATTCTTTTTCCCCTAGGAGTTTGGTGCAGGAGCACTTGTTTGATTTCTTGCCTCCATGATGCCATTTGTAAATAGCTGATTTATTTTGTGTATTGGGTCTTATAATAAGGTTTATCAAACCATTTTAGAGGTTTTCTAAGTCTTAGGAAGTCATATTTTAAGTCATTTTTCAAATAATGTTTAAAGTTGTTCCATATTGTAAAAATTGTCAAAAGTGCAAAATTAGGTAGATGAAGTGTCATTAAGGTATTTTGTCAACAAACTAACTAAAGGGTGGTTGAAAATAGTTGGTTTTGGTTGTAAATGTATAAATTAACCCTCCAAAACTCAAATTGGTGGGTTGGAGACACTATTTTTGAAGTTTGATGAATGACAACCTCAAATTTTGTGTGCATTTTCTGATTTTTACATTGTTTCCAAGTAGAAGTTGTGCTTTGTACAACCTAGTATGGACACAAATAATGGAGTATCATATATGGGTGGAAAGATCTCTATTTATAGTTTCCATTTTTTTCTTCTCATTGAATTTTATTTAGTTTTGTGGAAGATATGACTATTTTGGTGAGACTGCCCTATTATAACAATATTGTACAAAATTTATAGTCTGAAAAAATGTGATGGTCTGAACCCTACCTAGGGTTTGTAGTTTTGGGAAAAATGTAATAACTTTCTTTTCCACCTTTGTATATTCATATAAATTGGAGGAAAGGTTTATAACTACATTTTCTTCATTCTCACCATAGTGATTGGCTTCATTATTTATTTAGTGGAAGTTATTAATGACTATTCATTGCATTAAATTGTGGGTTGCCATAGTTATGTTTCCAATGTGATATAGAATGCCTAATAGCATGTGTTATACAAAGATTGCTTTGAATTATTGTTGAAGGCTTGAGATATGTTGTTGAATCCTCCTAGCTCTACATAAAATTCTTAACCCACTCTTTGAAGGCTATAACCTATGATCTTATATCACAAATCATGACATATTATCTATTTTTAATTGTAATCCTTCTTTATTCAAGTCCTCGAAGTATCATAATTGATATTTGTAATTGTAATCCTTCTAAATATTCAATTCGTAACAATGTATCACCTTTACTTATACCCAAGTGTAGTTAAATGGTGTGTACTTATTTTTTCTTGTTCTAAATATTGAATTCCTAACAATGTATCACATTTTGCATCACATTTTGCACTCGCAAAATTTGGCAAGTTTCCAAAAATAGTAAAAAAGGAGTTGACCTCATGATTTAGGGCCACAATTCTCTACATTTGTTTGGTTATGTGCTTTATCCGACTCAAAAACACCTTTTTATGTAGTTGACTTATTGTTGTACCAAATTATGCTTGATCCATCACCTTTTTAGCATCAATTTGCATGCTAGACAACACAAAAGAAGACAATTTGAAGTTTCTACATCATTTTTCATTATCTCAGGTAATATATTTATTTTGGTACAATTGAAATGTTTATATTGAGTTTTTTTGTCTATTTTTGACAATATAAACCATTCCTAACATGATTTTATTAATAATAATAGTTTTACATGCAATTCAACATTGAATTAGATGAAAGTTGCATAAGAAAGTTTAATTTTTAGGAGTTTGAAGAAAAAAATGAAAAACATGACATAATTTAGATGAATTCATGTAAAATTATATAGAGGATATCAACTTAACACAAACTTGTTTATGGATTCCATTTTCATTTCTTATAGTAGTCCATTGCCTTCATGGCAAGTGGAATTCACTATTTTTCATTTTAGCTAGATGTTTATAGTGAGTTTTTTTGTTTTGTTTTGACAATATAGACCATTCATTTGATGATTTTATTAATCTGCATTTTTATACATAGAATTCAACATTGAATTAGATGGAAGTTGCATATAAAAGTTATTTTTTTAGGAGTTTGAAGGTAAAAATTAAAAAACATGACATAATATCATGTAAACTTAAATAGAGGATTTGAAAAAATGCCTCAAGGAAATTCCTCAAACCAATGTATCTCATGAAATGCAATGAAAAGAAAATGTAATTGGAAATTGCTCATAGTTATTAGTTACATGCAATGTGAAGTAACTGCGTAAGAGTTGCATATAGTTTGACTTTCAAAAACATTAGATTGAATTGGAATTTCATCATCTATAAACACTTAGTTACATTAGTTATGGAATGTGAAGTAATTCTTTGAGTTTTAAAGATGTGCAATGCAATGTAATCACTATCCTTTATTCCTTCTTATGTTTACACAACTAAACCAAAGAATACTATCCTTATAATCATGATTGTCAAAGTTTTCAAACTCCAAACTCTGCCCTACTACAGCCATAATGGGTTTGCATTTGCTCTAAAAACTTTGTTGTCAAAGAATTACCTTTAGATTTGACTATTGTTTTGTATTCAATTTGATTTTTCAGTATTTAATATCTCTAAGATGTTTTCCCATAGTGTCAACTTTTCAGTTGATGGAAAACGGGTCAAATGCAAGAAGTGTAAAGTTGCAAAGGGGTGTAACTTTTGTTCTACAACCTGTGTGACCAAACCAATAGTTCTAACACATCCGAATGGGTACGTTTAAGCTAGACATGGTCTTGTTTCACACCCAAACATGTTGGAGTGGTCCAAGCTACATTGCACTAGAAGCATGAAGCATATATGTGAATACATGAAGTATACATAGGAATCATGATACATACATGTGAATACACATAATACATGGAGTATACAAAGTAAGCATGAAGCTTACATATGAATACACATAATACATGAAGTATACACATAATTCATGAAGCATACATGTGAACACATGAAGTATACATATGAAGCATGAAGCATACACGTCAATGCATGTAATACGTGAAGTATACACAAGAAGAATGAATCATACACATGAATACATGAAGTATACACATGAATCATGAAGAATACACATGAAAAAATGAATTATACATTGGAAGCATGAAACATACATGTAATACATAAAGTATACACAAGAAGCATGAAGCATACATGTGAATACATGATGTATATACGTGAATCATGAAGCATACATGTGAATACACGTGAATAAGTGAAGCACAAGTACTCAAGTACATGTAAGCCATGAATTATACAAATGAATAAAAAATGTACACAAAAATACAAAGTATACACAATACAAAGTATACACATGAAAATACATAAGTGACAAAGTATACATTAGAATACACGTAAGACACAACGTATACATGTAAGTTGTAAATTATACACTTGAATACATGTAACTCATAAGTTGCAAGTCATGAAATATACATACGAATACATGTTACAAGTCACAAAGTATTCACATGTTTACACTTAAGTCACAAAGTATGAATACACATAAGTCACCAGTATACACATGAAATGCACACTTGTATATAAATGCATTATTGGCCTACTTCAAAAGAAGGCTAAATAGTTTATGAAAGAAGCTAATAGGTTTAAGCATCATATGTAAACATCAATTTACACAATATGCATGATAACATAATTCAAGAATAGCAGTGGTAAAATAAGATTTGCATTAATCAAAAATTTGTAAGGCTATACAATGATATATGTCAATAAAAGTATACAATATATCTAATAAAGTCATACAAGCTTACTACAAATGAGCCATATGGACATAAAATGTCACATATATCAATAGTACAAAACATATGTTCAAAAATGCCACCTAGGCATACAAAAAATGTCTCTAATACATATTCATTTACCTCTAGAGGAAGGAAATAGATCATGTGCTACATTTGACGGTCAGTTGGATGGAGTGTTTGTTAGCTCTTTTGTCTTTCAAATGTGCTCACTAGTCCTCCACTCTTCACTCATTTGGAACTTGAACTTATACAATAAGTATAGTTGTTAATATATAAAAATTGAATTATGGAATGACATATAACAAAATAATCAATCACTGCAAACAAATAATCATCACGCTCATTTACAACATTAGCACGTCAATGATCTGGTGTGACAACCACCTATAACAACCATCTAGATAGCAATTAAAATACATACAAGTATCATGAAATTTTAATAGACCATATAAGAGCAAATATAATGTCAAATTGACTAATCTATTGCATACCTCTCTCAAAGGATTAGAACTAGCTATTGCTATAGCAACTCCATGGTCCATCATTCTAGAAACATCGCCAAGGCCGTCTGATGTCAACATTTGAAAATGAAACAACAAATATGAAGTTTTTTTTATCACTTTCATTAGTTTGTTTGTTTAATTAAAAGAATAGAGAAGACAATGAACTATTTGAAAAAATGCCTCAAAGTAATGTGGTCTCATGGTGATGGTAAGAAATGAAGAATGCCATGCCCATAAATTTTTTATGGATTGTCTTGATGTATATTTTTGGATTCTTATATGGTAGTTATCAGGGTCTTTTTGAAGGTATATAACCATACATTTCCCATGGAATCCATAAAGAATGGAGAACTTGTTGATATTCATTGAATGTTACAAAAAGGCTTTTTGAGAGACCTCATGATGAAAAATATATTTCACCTAATTTATAGAAAAATTTAACAGATAAGTACATTTGGTCTCAATATGGACTTGTCATAGATAAGGATTTTATACAAACTTGTAGAAGATAATGACATTGAAGAAAATGGAGGTAAGAGTTACCAATGTTTCCAAATTTGGAGAGTTTCAAGGATGTCATCTTCATATCCCCATGATACAAACCTTGCATGTAATCTCATTCTGATAAATATGCCATAAGTTTGTGTCAACTGTGAAAGCTCTAATGAGAGAATTTAGGTATCTTTCATATCCTTAGATTTCCTTAGGAAAGAAAATGCATTCAATGATGAGTGGTATTATGTATAAAATAGATACAAATAATGATTTCTACATTAGCTCTGAAGAGTTCATAACAATGTTTAAAAAATAGAACAAACCAGAACAAACACTATAATGATTCTTGAAAATAGTTTTTAGAGGAAAACATAAGACAAAAGACAGGGGTTTTGAAGCTTGTTGAAGCCATGACATAATGGTCGCACATCGATAAAAGTATAAAGATTATTAGAAAAGCTTAGTTTAGATCAGAAATGGCCTCTTTTATTCTGAGGGTTATATAACCACACGGGATTTTTTTTTTTGATGATTAGGACTACCTTAAAGCATTGATACACATGTATGAATCCCATTGTGGGCCACTTTATTAGTGCATAATGAAGCACATGAATTCTATTGAACATAATTGTAATAGAGGCATTTGAGACATGCTTTCAAATATCATGCTTCATACAAGGCATCCAACTCAATACACATAAACATGCACCCTTACACCTCAATGTTAAAAAAAAATGGATACAAGGATAGTGATCATGCCCATAAGGGGAAGAGGCATAAGGGTAAGTCATGAGTAAGATGCAAACAAATTTTGTAGTCACCATGATAGCATAAGTATGATAGTGAGAATCTATATTTGCATACTTCAAGTGAACTCATTATTCTTGATTACAAGAATAGTCCAAATCATGCATCATAATTCAAGATAAATAATAGTGGTTGTTGGAATAGTACCTAGGATGGATAGTCATATTTTTGTTGTCTAGAAATATGAAATAGTGGATGTAAGTGTCATAGATTTTAAGGGAGATGATGTCGACAATTGTGAAGATATAGATGAGTGCAAAGAATAGAAGGATTATCAATGCTCAAACTGTAGCTGAAAAAAAACACTTGGGGTAGTTATGAATGTAGTAGTAAAGATGACCTATTGTATATAATAGACTATGATACTTGCATAAGCAAGAAGAAAATCAAAGGTTGGCTGGGCTGCAATGTGGGTGTTTCTATATGGCTTGGCAACTATTGTTATTAGAGGTTGTGTGTTTTTTAAATACAGACTTAGATCATATATGTACTTAAAAATTAAAGCCATCTTGTCCCAATACAAGCCTCTTAATAGCTAAGGAGAGACTCCCAATCATGTTCATAAATAATGGTAAATGGTCATTACATGAGGTTTTCTAGTGGTAATGGTAAATGGACTATAAGATATGATGGTGGACTATCATAAATAGGTAGAAAATACTATCATAACATGGATAGAGGGTAGAAATTTCACAAAGGGATGAAGATAGTGAGAAGTAGGCTCTAGGATAGAGTAGAAAAGAGTCAAACTAAGACATCTTCAAGTTTTTGAGAACATATTACACTCAAAAGAGGGTGAGGCAGTGTTGTTTGTTGAGAAGTAATATGCATCCACAGTCACCAAAGAAAGAGAAAAAAGCATCAAAAAGGAAATTGGAATAGAAAGAAGAATTTAAACTAATTACAAATGAAGATTTAAGAAATAAAAAAATGAAGAGGCTCAAATGCAGCTCAAGAGTGAAGATAACATCAAGTTATTAAGAGTTGAATTCAAATAGAAGTTTGAAGAGTATGAATGTAAGGAAAATGAGTTTATGGAGCTTGGGCACATGAGGATGAAGAAAATTCCTTCTACAACACAAATAAGAGGTTGAAAGGATAGGCAAAAAACTAGAGGAAAATGAATCTTAAGTTCAAAATCTTAGAAGCAATCTCCCAAAAAAATATGAGGAAGATAGAATTTAGAATGTTAGTAAAGAAATAAAGATAATCATTGAAACATGCTTGGTCAAGGCCAATGAAGAGGCTGCAACCATGCCAATGGTATTAGATAATGTGTAATACTATGAAATTACCTTGAGATCTGAAAACACAATCATATAACACAATGAATTATAATGTATTTGAAGATAGATGCTAGTTGAAAGAACTACATGGATGATCTCAAAAAATGAAAATGACAGTTTTCAATTGTAAAGAAGACACTATCATCAAAGATAAAGCTATGAGATAGAAAAAATAATATGCGAAAGGGTTTGAGATTGAAAGGAAAGTGAAAATGACAAGTTCAAAGCTAAAATATATTATGCATTATTTAAAAGAATAATGAATTCTCCTGTACCCATCACTTTAAAGAACCTAGTTATCTAAGTTCATGTAGTTCCAAGAATTATTTTAGATTTGTACACACAAAATTACCAAAACTAGCTCATTTTTTTATAACACCATTAATGAATAAAGGTTACCTGAGTGAAAGTTGTTTGAGGAAGTGAATAGTGAGGTGTTGAGCTTGAAGGTCCACCAACAAACTGTTTGAAATCCAAAGCATGTTATGAGACAATCATTCAAATAACATTCAACTATTCACATGCAATCATTATTTCTTTAATACTAGTTGCATACCTATGGACTCAATGTCAAAAAAATAAGGGTCTACATGAATGGTGCATTTATCATGAACACACTGAGCCTAAATTTTTATCATATTGATTCTACTAATTTAGTCATTCTTACATTTCAAAATAGAATTTAATAAAAAAATTAAATGAACTTGCTAAATTTCACCTTAGTATCAATGCTAAATGTTTCATTCAACAATGCATCTATCATAACTATATGCTCTACAACTAATGTCTAGGATGTGTAGCTACATCTCGAGAACTTTGATAATCATATGTGAAAACAGCACTACAAGAGCGACAATGGTGGGGTGGAACTTTAGGCCTAGAAGTCTTTTCCACATTAGGCTCTACTAGAGGCATCACACACTATACAATGCTCTGAGTGATCGAGCTAATGTACTCTAGTGTGTCCACCTTAATAGTGTCCATAATGGAAGGAACAATGACATGATCCACCATGGGTTTGGCCAAGGGTTTCAGTGCCAACTATGGATTACGTTGTCATTAAACAAAGAAGGACTCCATCGACAACCGGTACAATGCTCACAACTTAGGAACAAATGAAGTTAAGAATGTGTTCATTGGAAAAGTGTGCACGCCAGAAGAAAGGAAAGGGATCATTGATGCCATGCAAAGGTACCATGACATGGTTGCTTGGAGTTACGAAGACTTGAAGACATATGACACCTCAATCACCACTCATACCATCCCTCTCAAGTTGGATATGAGACCTTTTCAGAAAAATTAGCACTCGATTAATGAATTGCTAGAACCCATCATCTATAAAGAAGTACAAAATTTGTCCACCAAAATCATATTCCTAGTTAGACACTCCATGTGGGTGGAAAAATTTGTCCCATTCAGGAAAAAGAATGGAGATTTCAGATTATGCATGGACTTCCACAACTTCCACAACTTGAACAAAGCCTCAGAGAAGGACAACTATTTGATGCCTTCACTAGATGAGGTGTTATAGATAGTTAATGGATCTTAGATGATGTCCTTTTTGGATGGATACTCAGGATACAATTGGGTGATGGTACAGTATGAAGACAGGCATAAGACAAATTTTACTACAAAGTGGGGAACCTTTGCATACAAAAGAATGCCTTTTGGGCTAATCAATGTTGGTGTAACCTTTCAGCATGCCATGGATATTTCCTTCAAAGACCTAAATGGTAGATGAATCATCATCTATATGGATGATCTATCTGTGTTTTCAAGGAAAAGAGGGGATCATGTCTTCAATTTATGCAAGGTCTTCCAAAAGTGCAGAGAGTTCGACATATCCTTAAATCCAAAGAAGTGTATCTTTAGAGTTATAGAAAGCAAGGTGCTAGGACATGTCATCTCAGAGAAGGGAATTTCAATAGATCCTAAATGCATTCAAGCTAGTTTGAAAATTCAACTTCTAGGAAGTAAGAAGGAATTGAAATATTTCTTTGGAAAGACTAATTTCGTTAGAAAGTTCATCACCAGCTTTGCTGAAATAGTTAAGCTGCTGAATGCTATGCTAAAGTAGGACGCTAAGCTTGAATGGACACCAAAATCCAAACACACTTATGAAGAAATCAAGACAATAATTACTGATGTGCCAATGCTAGTCAGCCCTGATTACTTGAAGCCATTCTATATATATTCATTTGCTTCAAATTACTCTTGTGCCAGTATACTAACTCAAAAAGATGATGAAGGGGGTGAACACCCGGTTGCCTTCATGAGTTCCCCACTGAAGGATATAGAGTTAAGGTATCACAATGTTGAAAAGCAAGCATACACCTTAGTTAGAGGAGTAAAGAAATTCAAGCATTACATTTTTGGAATAAGCTATTCGCAATTGTGCCTAACCCAACAGTTAAGGCTTTATTGATGCAAAATGAGCTAGGAGAAAGGAGAGAAAAATGGGTAACTTTATTGTAGGAATATGACATGGAGATTTAGCCTATGAAGTTGTTCTGGGGGTAGGTCCTCACTCGAAGAATAATTGAAACACTAGCTGAAGTAGGATCCAAGCTTAATGTGTAGCAGTACCAACTGGAAGATGTTTCTCCCAAAGAGTGGTACGATGACATCATCTACTATCTGTTGGACAACAGGTGCCCATCCCAGTTGCAGGGAGTACAAAAGCATGCTCTAGGGTTGAAGAGAAGCAACTATATGCTACAAGGATCCATATTATACAAGAGAAATCACGAAGGAATCTACCTTAGATGCCTTGGAAAAGAAGCAACCAGAGTCCTCAAGGAATTTCATGACAAATTTAGTACTGGCCATGGATGTAGCCCTTCCACTACCCACCAGATCCTATGGGTTGGCTACTACTGGCCGATGGTGTTTAAGGATGTGCAAACTCACGTCAGAACTCTTCATGTATGTTAGAATGCTGTTACTAGTCATAGAAAATTTGGCTTGTTGGGATCTTCTTTTATTGGAAAAAATAAATATGTTTAATAATGAACTTGGGATGATTAATATTAAGTCTTTGTTTATTTAAATTATGATATGTTAACAATATAAAGTTGCTTATGTGAAAAACTTGGTAATAAGGATTTCATTAAATATAAAATAATTTTACTATTTTATTAGGATGTCATTATTTGGACCTGGATGGTTCCTATTTTTTTGTTGTGTGGTATTATTATCAATTGGAAAAAATAGAGTAGTTAGTTATGCAAGAGTGGAGAAAATGGTTTTTTTGGAAAATTAAGATGGAGAACGAGTAAGGGAAGCATAGAGGAATAACAAGAAGGGGGAAGGAAGAACAAAATTGGAAGAAGAGAGGTAAGGAAGCTGGTACATGTTGAAAAAAATTTCTATTTCAGTTCAATTTAAGGAATTTTTAGATGGCTAATGAAATTCAAAATCTGTTTAAATTTGGTTTAATAGAAAATTTTGAAAAAAAAATTGGTAAAGAAAGTTTTAAATTCATTTCAATTTTAGATATCTGTGAATGCTCTATGTGAGCCAGCCTAACTCTGTGTGAGTCATAGAATGCTCTATGTGAGTTTAAAGAAAATAATTTCTCTGTGTGAGCATTTGAGGGCGATATTGCTTTGTGTGAGCTAGAGAAGAGCTTGGGGGTGGTTGGGCGGTAAGCTGAAGAAGAGACTTGGAAATTTAATAAGCTTAGAAATGAATTTTGTTTTGTGTAATATTTAACTTCTATGCCACTGATGGATAGAACTGCATACAGAAGAATAACACATAGCCAAGACAATAAAGGCAGAGAGCAAAAAAAAATAGCAGAAAAGCATATACAAAGGTCAATAACTTTCTAAATGTATGAATATAAATAAGTTAGTTCTAAAAGAAAACCCTGATATAGGTGATTACATAGGTATATTGACAAGATGATCTTGCAAAAATGGGATCAATAAATGTTGGGATGGATTGAAATTATAGCTAGGAGCAACCAATCCTAATGTCTCAATAGGTAATTCCTATTTTCTTTTTTATTTGTAATAGTTACTTATCTTCAGTAGCACACACACCCAAGCGAGGATGGGAGAGAAAAAGCGGGGTAAAAAACTAGTTAATACCTTAAGAATGATCAAACTTGAGAAAATAGAGCCTATAGGGCACTACATTCATTAAATGCATTGAAAGAGTTAAATAAAAGAAAAAATGGCGTTGGGTACTTGATGAAATTTAGTAACACATGAGTAGGAGATATTGAAATGTTTCTAATTTTAAGTATTGCATGTATATATATAAGTAGTGTTGTTTTTAATCCAATCAATGCTTTAGAGGATTAGTTGTTTTAAGTACTAAATGTAAGTTGAGAGTTGTGCATTAAAAACCCTTTTTCTATTGTTTTCAACTAATAAAAAGTGTCTGTAAAATAAATAGATTCAAGCTAATCTAGAGTGGCACAACTGCCTTAGCTTGGTAGCCTAAAATTCAATAAGTATAAAAATAAAAAATTTAGTCTCTCTCTCTACCATTTTTGAATACTCTGTCTTATGCCTTTGGTTGAATTGTTTTGAGTAATAGAAATGATTAGATAACTTAGGTAGTCGAATAAGTGTGGGATAGGCTAGGTCGGGTTAAAATTTGGTCAAATAATTGAGTATTTGTTAAATACAATACAATTGAAAATCTCCTTGAAGAATGAAGACTTTGAAGATTGAGTTCTAAAGGAAGGAGTGGAAGTTGGTTAGATACTATAGAACTATCGCCCTCTAGGTGGAAATCACGTTGGCCTTGTTTGATATTTCAGTTGAGAAAAATATTTCCTTCATGTGGATAGGAAGAAAAATCTAATTGTATGTTCAGTTTTCTCAATCAAGATATCAAACTCCAAAATTTTGGGAAAATCTTTGTGTTGTGACCCATATAGAGGAAAAAATACAATGTAATGTAAAAAAAAAAGAGAGAATTTGAATTAATTGGTCTGTAGAATTGAATACTATACTAAATTTATGATTGTTGGAAAAAAAAATTGAACAATGGTTCTGTTCAAATTTTAGTTAATGTTATTGCTAATCATACAGATACAGGCAGTTAGAGTATTTCAAAGTGTGGCAATACATCTAAAATTTTATCACTAGGGATTCTAAAAGAAAACTTGTTTCTGAGTATATTTTTTTATATAGATTGTTTCTATTATAACTTATTTTATGGAAAGGCATTACATAGGTATGAGAGCACCAAGTTTTAGCACTGGGAGCTCTGGGATGAAAGTAAAATTTTCCTAAATAATTTGATTTGGTTGTGTAGGAAAAAATAAAATGTTGGCGAATTAACCTGGCCAACCTAGAGAACTGATGGATCAAGGGCCAAAAATACTTTGAGCTATACAAAATCTAGTAAATATGATACAAGAAAGTGTTAGTGTAGGTTTTTTTATTTTCCTTATAGTTGGGGTATTTATTTTTTCCTACACATATTATTTAAGCTTGCTTAGGTTTATTAGATGTGGTAATATGAGGACATGTAGCAAAATACAATAGCTACATGTGTCACTCTCTCCCCACACATGGGTAGTTGAGCTACACATCCTCTTTTGGCTTGTTGTGCCACCTCTCATAACCACTATTTTTTTTTACCTGAGTAGTTTATGGGGTTGTTGGGTTTCTCACCCTCTTTTGGATTTATGTGCCACCTCTCTCCTGTCTTCACTTGAGGAGGTTATTCCACATGTCTTGTCATTTACCAAGTAGGTGATAACCTCCCACCTTTTATGGGTAGTAGGAGTTAATGCACCTCTTGGATGTATTTTCCCTTATTCTTCTATATATTGAGCACTCTCCTCTCACCTTCACTAGTTCAGTTGGTTCAACTAGTTCGGTGATCATTTTGTGAGAGTGACGAGAGTCTTCTCAAAATTCTCTTGTAGTGTTGTCTCTATTTTCTCTCTTTTAGATTTCTTCTCCATTATACTATTTTTATTTTCAATCATTTGTTGAGTGGAGTGTATATGATCTACTACCAACAACAGACCCTGTCTCAGTTATTGCAGAATCCAACATGGTATCAAAGCGGGTTTGTCTAGTATAGCTCATTGTTTTTTCTGAGTTTGTTTTGAGAGATTTGAGACTAATATATTGTTGAAGTTTTCCTCAAAAACCAAGTATGTTGTTCTCTTGCATCCTCAAGTGACTTGGAGAATCAGAACAATTTAAAGGAAAAACAAACATCTATTTAATCTGGTTTATATATGTATGTGTTCCTATGAGATCTGGGTGATTGTAACTTTTTGGTAATATTGGAGGCTTTTTCAGCATTTCTAGAGTGTCCAGAAGGCTTTAGAAAGTCAAGATTGACTTTTACTTCACCAAAATCAGAGATTGGAGGACACATAAAAAATTAGAGTAAATTTTTTTCTAAATTTTCATTTTGGCTTCAAAATTCTAGCTTTCACTCATTTGCAGAAAAAATGATTTCTAGGCTTTATTTCTAGGGTTGAAAAACCATCTAGGTAGTCATTACATTTTTCAAAAAGTTGATAAATTTTTCAGAAATCAAGTTAAAAACAAGCGTGAGTCGTTTATGACGGGCAAATTTTGCACTATTCTTCAAAGTTGCATAACTTTTTCCTCGGGTGTTAGATTTTCAAAAATGAGTACTTGACAAAAAGCTGAAAAGGAGCACTTTCTATTCACGAAGGTATTGATAAAAAAATTGCCTCTTTCTATCAGATATTACAAGTTGAATCTGCTGCATTTTTTTACCTTTAGTAAATCATATCTTTCACTTTTGTAATCTATTTTTCAAAAAGAAAAAGGTGTAAGAAAGATATTGAAGGGTAAATCACAACTACAAGGCTTTCTTTTTCAGATTTTATTTCAAAATTAATTTGTATCAAATATTGTAATTTTTTCTATAAAGAGCCTTATAAGCTTTGTAATTTGGAAAATCCTTGTAAAAGCACTAATCATAAAGTGCCAACATTGTAATATTTGGGGGGGTGATTTTTGATACTAGTGGAAAGGGGGCGTGTCTCGTGTGTCTTCTTTCTTATTTGCAATCTTCTTTTCTGCTCTCATGGATGCATCTACACTTCCAGTTTTAACTCCATATAACTATTTTGAATGGAAATCTAAGATGATAATATATCTGAAAAGACATGGA
Source organism: Sequoia sempervirens (assembly GCA_007258455.2). Lineage (NCBI taxonomy): Eukaryota > Viridiplantae > Streptophyta > Pinopsida > Cupressales > Cupressaceae > Sequoia > Sequoia sempervirens. The sequence continues at coordinate 90,156 of VDFB02029314.1, read as the reverse complement.
TATCATCGTGTTACAATGTGACTTGAAACTAAACCAAAAGATGATGTAGAAAAGATTAAATGGTTAAAAAATGTGATAAAGCCTTTGGTACTTTGTGCATGTCAGTCTCTCTTGACCTTCTTTTTCACATTGAATCTACCACTACACCAAATGAAGTGTGGACTAAATTGGAAAGTATATTTGGTAAGCAGGATGAGTTAAGAGGTCATCAGTTAGAGAATGAACTCATAGGGTTAAGTCTTAGCAGTTTTGACACTATATAAGACTTCTTCACAAAATTGAAGGCCATTAGATTGTAGTTAGAAAAATGTGGAATCAAGAAGGATGATAAGCAATTGATCTTGAGCATTCCTTCTAAGCTTGGTCCTAACTATTTTTTATTTGTTTCTACATTCTATGCTACAAAATGTGCCCTAGGTTCAACGTACAAAATGCCTTCTCTAGATGAATTTTCTGCAAAGCTCACTAGGGAGCAAGAAAAATTGGTTCTAATGGGTACAGTTAAGCCCTCTAAGTCACATGCCTTAGTTGTAAATCAAGGCACAAAATAGCAGAAAGGGCCTAGTAAGCAAGATAAGAAACAAAAGAACCAAGGAGAGAAGAAGAAAGATAAAAAATTTGCTACTTCAGAAGCAGATAATCAAACCTCGTCATCAAAAGGTGATCAATCAAAGAAGAAGAAGGTCAAGTTTTCTTACTATAAGAGGCTTGGTCATGATGAACATAAGTGTTTAAAGAAGAAAATTGATCACCTTTCTCATCTTCTAGAAAAGAACAATATCAAGGTTCCTGATTCAGTCAAATAGAGTTCATCAGAAGGATCTTCTAAGGACACAAACAAAAGTAAGGGGAAAGGAAAGGGTAAGGCCCTATTTGCTGTTGTTTCACAACCGGAGTCTTGTATCATTGAATCAGGTGCTTTGCACCACATGGCCTCATCAAAGGATAATTTTACCCTTTTGGAGCCATGTTCTATGCCTACCATATTAATGGGTGATGATAGTCATGTTGAAGTGCATGGGAAAGGGTCTATTGATGTGGGTGAAGGGACATTTGAGGATGTTCTTTATGTTCCATCTTTTTCAACTAATCTCCTATTTTTTTATCAGATAACTCACACTGGTACTGGGAAATGAGTTGAGTTCACTCCAAATACAGTGGTAATCAATGAAATGCATAATGGGTCTACAGTTGCTATGGGAGAAGCAGATCATTAGTCTAGACTATATCAATTTTCTCAATTTATTCCTGTCTCTCCTTCGACAACCTTATTCACTCATGCAAATGAGGTGAGTTGTTTGTGGCATCAACGGTTTGGCCACTTAAACTACCATTACTTGTAGCAACTTAGTCAACAGGATGTGGTTACAGGGTTTCCTTCTATTCAATTTTCTGATGGTGTTTGCTAAGGATGCATTCTTGGTAAGCATTCTAAGGAGAAATTTGATAAAGGCAAAGCATGGAGGGCTACTCAGCTATTGGAGTTGGTACACAGTGACTTGGTAGGACCATTTCCACAACCATCTTTTAATAGGGTGAGATATGTCTTGAAATTTATTGATGACTTTTCCAGATACACTTGGGTTTACTTTCTCAAACAAAAGTTTGAGCTCTTTGAGAATTTTTAAAATTTCAAAGCTTTTGCAGAGAAACAGTCTAGGAAATTCATCAATATTTTGCATACAGATAATGGGGGTGAATATGTTAATCATCAATTTGAATAGTTTTTTGCTTCAGAAGTTATCAACATGCAACACATAGCTCCATACAGTCCTCAACAGAATGGTGTCGCAGAATGCAAGAATAGGTCCTTAAAAGAGATGGCTAATTGTAGGATACACTCCAAATCTTTGGCACCTCAATACTAGGCAGAGGCCATGAACTATGCATGTTACATCTAGAACAAAGTTCCTCACAAAGCTGTAAAGGGGGTAACTCCTTTTCAAGCTTGGACTGGTTGGAAACCCACAGTTAAGCACTTTAGAGTGTTTGGCTCTCTTGCATGGGCCCACATTCTAGTAGAGAAACAAAAGGCTATGGATCTGTAGAGTAAGCCTTGCATATTTTTTGGGTATCTAGATGATGTCAAAGGATATAGGCTTCTCCATCCTACCTCTCATGAGTTGTTCATTGAGAGGAGTGTTCATTTTGAGGAGATCCCTTCGAGTTCTTCTCTTACCACTTCTCCATCCACTATCAAATTGGAGCCTATGGATCATGATGACAGTTCTTCAGAGGATCTTAATCCTCCTAATCTTGATAACGAGTATTCCTCCTCCACTTTAGATGATAAAAATGGTGATGTAGATTCACATTCTTCTCCTAGTCATCATTTAGAGGGTGGTGATTGTCCTCCAGATTCTCCATCCCTTGCACCTCTGTGGGCTCGTCAGACATTGGAATTAGTGAGTGATTCAGTTGGTGATCCATCAGATACTAGAAGAACTAGGTTATAGTTTCAGCAGGCTCCTCATCTCTTCGTTGCTTCAACTTTTGATCCACAGTCTTTTCAAGAAGCCTTAGGTATTCCTGAGTGGGATGTTGCAATGTAGGAAGAGTTCAATTCCTTAGAGAGGAATCACACATGGGATCTAGTCCCTCTTCCTAAAGGAAGGAAACTTGTTCGATGCAAGTGGATCTATCGAACAAAATTTGTAGTAGATGGGTTGGTTGATAAGTATAAGGCTCGCTTGGTTGCAAAAGGATTCTCCCAGGTTCCCAGGATTGACTACTCTGAGACTTTTGCACTAGTTGCTAAGATGAATTCCATCTAACTTGTCCTTGCTATAGCTGCAACCTATTGTTGGGAAGTTCATCAGATGGATGTGAAGAATGCCTTTCTTCATGGTGACCTTTAGGAAGAAATCTACATGGAGCAACCACAAGGGTTCATCCGGAATCCTTCACTTGTGTGTCATCTTTGAAAGTCTCTCTACAGCCTTAGACAAGCTCCTCAAGCTTGGCATGCCAAGATGGACTCCTTCCTTCTGACAGTTGGGTTCACTCGATGTCATTTTGATTCGAACGTCTACATTCTACAGTAGGATGATAGTCACATTTTTGGTTCTATATGTCGATGACTTGTTGATCACTAGGGGTCACTCATCCACCATCAAGGCGGTGAAAACTACTCTACATAATAGACTTTTGATGTCAGACTTGGGTCTTTTTCCATTATTTCTTAGGGATTGAGATCACTCAGTCATCTTCAAGTATCTTCCTTTGACAACCCAAGTATGCACTTGACATGCTCTCTCGATTTCACATGGTTGACTGTAAGCCTACACCAACTTCATTTCTATTAGGGGTAAAACTTGAGGCTAAGTGTTCCTCACCTTTGGTTGATTGTAATTTATATCAATAGCTTGTTGGGAGTCTCATCTACTTGACTCATACGAGACCTGACATTTCATATGTTGTGGGCATGGTCTCTAGATTCATGCAAGAGCCACATGAGTTGCATTGGAAGACAACTAAATGGATCCTCCACTACATTAAGGGTACTCATAGTTATGGGATTCACTATGCAATAGGTGTAGATATTGACTTGGTGGGACATACAGATTTAGATTGGGTGGGTGATTCTCAAGATCGTAAGTCTACTTCTGGGTATTACTTCTCTCTTGGTTCTGGTCCAATTTGTTGGTTGAGTAAGAAGTAGTCTGTAATTTCTCTTTCATCAATAGAGGCTGAGTATCGAGGGGTAGTTAATGCCACCATTAAGGCTATTTGGCTTCAGAATATTCTCACTGAGTTTGGCATTCCATTCAAAAAGCCTATAGTCATCTTTTGTGATAATCAGTGTGCTATACAGATCTCAAGGAATCCAGTTCATCACCAGAGGAAAAAACACATTGAGATACATATGCACTACATTAGGGAGCTAATTCAGGAAGGCATCATTGATCTTAAGTATTGTTCTACATTGGAGTAGACTGCAGACATCTTCACCAAACCCTTCACAGAGAGAAAGTTCCTTCATCTGCGAGCTTTGCTAGGGGTGCAACAAGTGTCTACTTCAGGAGGGGCTTCTTAGTCCTTCTTTATACTCTCTCTATTTTGGGGGGTATTTTCTCTCTCTATTTAGGGGGGGCTATTCCTCTTATGGGGGGGGCTTCTTCTTTTGGGGGGATCTCTATGTACATGGGTACCTAACATGGCCTCATTTTTTGGGACCCATCTTTTCACCCACCTAAGCTACGCTTAAGGGGGTTGTTAGTGTAGGTTTTTTTTATTTTCCTTATGTTTGAGGTATTTATTTTTTCCTACACATATTATTTAAGCTTGCCTAGGTTTATTAGATGTGGTAATATGAGGACATGTGGCAAAATACAACAGCTACATGTGTCACTCTCTCCCCACACATGGGTAGTTGAGTTACACATCCTCTTTTGGCTTGTTGTGACACCTCTCATAACCACTATTTTTTTTACCTGAATAGTTTATGGGGTAGTTGGGTTTCTCACCCTCTTTTGGATTTATGTGCCACCTCTCTCCTGTCTTCACTTGAGGAGGTTATGCCACATGTCTTATCATTTACCAAGTAGGTGATAATCTCCCACCTTTTATGGGTAGTAGGAGTTAATGCACCTCTTGGATGTATTTTCCCTTATTCTTCTATATATTGAGCACTCTCCTCTCACCTTCACTAGTTCAGCTGGTTCAGCTAGTTCGGTGATCATTTTGTGAGAGTGACGAGAGTCTTCTCAAAATTCTCTTGTAGTGTTGTCTCTATTTTCTCTCTTTTAGATTTCTTCTCCATTCTACTATTTTGATTTTCAATCATTTGTTGAGTGGAGTGTATATGATCTACTACCGATAATAGATCTTGTCTCAGTTATTGTAGAATCCAACAGAAAGGTTATCGGTGCCAAAACAACATCATATTTTATAACACCACTCCATGCATCAAGAATGAAGTAGAAGTCCCCGCCACAATGAAATAGAACATGTTGAAGAAGGAGAGTCAGGACATTACCCTCCACCCCCTCATAAAAATCAGGCCGTTAGTGGGACTATAGTGGATATGGAAAAGATTATACGAAAATTTCTCAACCACAACAATTTTTTGGGTCTATGGATGGATTAGAGGCTTAATCATGGTTAATAAGTCTTGAAAAGAACTTTACATTGAAGACCTATGAAAGTAACCTTAAGGTCAGATTAGCAATTCATCTACTTAAGTGGAGTGTAAGTACCTGGTGGTGATAGGAGGAGAGGAAAAGACACTTAACCCATGAAAATGTCACTTGGGAAAAATTCTTAGAGGCCTTCAAAGAGATATACATTTTAGAACATTTATAGAAACAAAAAAATAGATGAATTTCATGATCTCCAAAAAAGAGGAATGACTGTATCACAATACGAGGAAAAATTCCTTGAGTTGTCACAGTATGTGGATTACATTCAGGATGAGAAGCTTATGGTAAACCATTTGATAAGAGTACTAAATCACAATATAGCAGGACTGGTTCACTTATCTGAGCCCACCACTATGAAACATGCGGTTGAAAAAGCACTTATTGTAGAAGAAATATAGCTTAGACATCAAGACCAATCACAAAGTTCATTCTAGCGTCATAACTACAACCAGTTCCATTCCTCTAGGGATGGAAATAGATCAAATTCCTACTCTTCTAGACCAACACAAAAATAATGGAATCAGTAAGCTAGGTTCTCACTAGAAGGATAAGGAAGGTCATGGAAAAACCCCACTCAGAGAGGAGATTAGAGGAATCAGGCACAATACAATGAAGCAACTTTTACACAACATAATACTCAAGGAAACCAGATTAGTACTGGTAGATTAGTTTTCTAGTCCAATTTGAATCACACTTGTTACAATTGTGGTGGTAAGGGAGACTTTGCATAGGAATGTCTGCACAATAAGATAGTTTCAGGAGTCCAACATTCAGTGGCATCCGAACCTACCATGGGTGGTATTGGTAAATATCATTGAGCTTTTGCAAAAATAGAAAACCAACAAGTTGATCATCAAGCATCCGTCATAGAGATTCCCAAAAAAATTGGTAAGGTTTCTATATCCATTCTTTTTGATTTAGGAGCAAAAAATTCATCCATTTCCCCATCTGTAGTGGAGAAGTGTGGGATTGTGGTCGCTAAGAAAAATGTGAATTGGGATGTGGAGTTAGCTTTTAGAGCTAGAATTTCAGTTAACTCTCTAGTTAGAGATTGTCACCTAGAGCTTGGTTCACTATTTACTAAAATATATTTTTCAGGTGATACCTTTGGGGTCTTATGACATAATTTTCAGTATGGATTGGATGAATGGTCATGAAGAAAAACTAGACTATTGGCTCAATTCTATTGAGTTTTTGGATGATCTGGGTAATAAGGTAGTTGTTTTTGGAATCAAGAGACTAGTATCCCTTAGGATGGTTTCAGAAATGCAAATTAAAAGTTGTATGAGGAAAGGGTGTCAGTTATTTTCTATTTCCATAAGTGATCGATTAGAAGAAAAGTCTAACACTTCTTTGGAAGATCATGCTATTCTTTGTGAGTTTGTTGATGTATTTCCTCCTCAACTTTATAGTATACCTTCTAAAAGGGAAATTTATTTCCACATAGACTTGGTCCCTTGAGCTCAACCAATTTCTAAGGCTCCTTATAGGAGGACCACATAAGATTTACAAGAACTTAAATTGTAGCTGGAGGAATTGTTAGAAAAATGTCACATCTGTCCTAGTGTATCACCGTGGGGTGCACCTTTCATTTTTGTTAAAAAGAAGGATGGAACTCTTCGGATGTGCATAGACTATAGGTAGCTTAATAAGCTCACTATCAAGAACTGTTATCCCCTACCAAGGATAGATGACCTATTTGATCAAATTCAAGGGGTGAAAATTTTCTCCAAGATAGACCTTAAGTCCGGGTATCACCAATTGAGAATTGTTGAGGTTGACATATATAAAACAACATTTCACACAAGATATGGTCATTATGAGTTTACTATAGTTCCCTTCGGGTTGACTAATGCACCAACAATTTTCATGAACCTAATGAATGGAGTTTTCCAAAATTTTCTAGATCAGTTTGTGGTCATTTTCCTCGATGATATATTGATCTACTCATACACTATGGAGGAGAATGGAGAACATTTGCAATAGGTGTTACAGTGTATGCAAGCATTACTAAGTGTGATTTTTTCCAAAAAGAGATCCAATATTTAGGACATGTTATTTTTGGTGATGGTATCTTCAATGACCCTTCCAAGATTTAGGCTATTCTAAAATGGCCTACTCCCACTAATAAAGCCGAGGTAAGGAGTTAATGGAAAATATGATACATTACATGATACTCAATAATGAGGATTGTATCCAAGAAGAGCAGATTGATATTGTGGCCCTCAAGCAATCTACGAGAGATTCAAAGAGGAGAAGCAAGAATGCTAATCTCCATGAATCCTGTTCTTGCAATGCAACAATGAAAACTAATCTAAATGGATGTAAATGCAATAAACCAAACTAATTTATTGAAATAAAAAATTAATCTACATGCAATGCCATAAATAAATTATTTTGCAAATTAATCTATTATGAAGATTAAGCTAAAATATAATACTAAACTATATGCTCTAAAACTAAGATGCTTATATAATCAAACTAATGTAATCTCAAATGATAAAATTCAAATTTGTAGCATAGGTTTGATGTAAAAATTCGTGATTCTCTCTTTTGAAATGAGAATGAGAGGGATTTTATAGGCTGAAGGCAAATTCAATGTGGGATAAATAGAAAAATAGAAACAAATCTTGATTGGTTTATTTCCCTTTTAACTACATCATAGGATATTCTTGAGAGGATATTTCACTAATAAAGCCGATGAAGTAAGAAGCTTTATGGGATTCTGATGTTGCCAGTTATTACTGCTGGTTTGTAGAAGGGTTTTCCAAAATTGCACACCCAATCACATCTCTCCAACATCAAGGTAAGAAATTTGTTTGTTCTGAACAGTGTGAAAAAGAATTCCCAATTTTGAAGGAAAAGCTTACTAGCACACCCATCTTGGCTATTCCTGATCCTATTGGTGACTTTATAGTTTGCATAGATGCATCTATTGGAGGTATTGGAGTTGTTCTCATGTAGGAGGGATGAGCCATAGCTTTTGAGTCTCGTAAATTAAGGAATCATGAACTTAATTATCCAATGAATGATTTGGAGCTGGCGACATTGGTTCATGCTTTGAATAAATGGTGACATTTCCTATTTGGCCATAGATTTTAGTTGCATTCAAACCATCAGAGTATGAAGTATATCTTTTCTTAACCTAATTTGAATGCTAAACAATGTAGATGGATGAAATTTTTATGTGAATATGATTTCAAGATCTAGTATATTAAAAGGAAGGAGAATGTTGTAGCTAATTTTCTTAGTAGGTGACACCATGAATTGTTAGCCCTAACTATTAGGACATATCTCAAAGAGCGTATTTTGGGACTATTATGTTAGGATGCTTTGTACTATGAGATTTTTCAGTTCAAGAGTCCTTTGAATGGTAACTTTGAGGGATATTCATTGGATGCTGATGGATTACTCTGACATCATGGACATATATATGTTCCTTCAGTGGGAAACCTTAGAGGTTTGATTATGACTGAGGCTCATCAAGCACCTTATGTCTCTCATCTCGGTATTAAGAAGATGCATGAAGATCTTTGGAAACTATATTTCTAGGCAGGAATGCGAAAATATATTGCAGATTTTGTTGCACATTGTTTAGAATGTCAAAGAGTAAAAGTAGAGCATCAAAACCCAATAGGTCTATTATACCCACATGAGATTCCAGAGTGGAAATGGGATGAAATTTCAATGGAATTTATTGTAGGGTTAGCACTCACTACTCACTGACATGATGCAATTATGGTGACGGTGGATAAATTAACAAACATAGCACATTTCTCTCCAATGAGTTCCTCCTATAATGTTGCCTTTGTGGTCAGAGTGTTCCTTTAGGACATAGTTCGACTTCATTGTGTGCCTAGGAAAATAATCTCTATAGGGATCCTATTTTCACTTCAACCTTATGGACTACACTTCAACAAGCCTTGGGAACCCAACTCAACTTCAGTACTGTTAGCGAATGAAATAGAACTCAATAATTGAATTAAGCAGTGACTCTAGACCCAAATTAGCACCGATATGAATCTGATAACAACTCTGAAAAGCACACAAGTGCATTTGTGGATTTTCTTTAAATTTTATTGAGGTACAAATCCATCACAAGATCTTCAAGGAATTAATCTATCCTAAAGAAACCAAATGTACTTTTAACCAGAAAGCAGAAAAGGTGACAAACACTAACTCATAAATATGAAATTAGCGCGGAGGAAAAAACACAACCAATTATGATCAATTCAAAGATTGAAAATAATGACTATCAAATCAGATTAATGTAAATAGATCTTAGATTGCAATAAATGAGAGATAGTTAGCCCATTATTCAAGGAAAATATAACTAACCATACGCATAACACATAGGTTGGCATACTTCAAATCTTTCAACTTTATAAAAAATAGATTATAAGCTATTGCAGATTGCAATTAATAATATTCCTCCTTGAAAACACCCCGACATGTATTTGGGAAGATTTCCAAAAGTACCCCATTCTATGTTCTTCATCTAATTTATAATGCGGCTAAAACCATTTGGATAGACACTAAAGATGTTACTAGATTAGTGACTTCTTGTATCCCAAACGTTTATCGAGAAATTGATAAGGCAATTGGAATTTTTTCCAAGAATAGATATTGGTAGAGGAAATTGATTGCCACTCAAGTAGCAACCGCCAAAGGACCAATCATTTCATCAATCTTTAATGCAACATATAACAAAACCAAGTGGTAGCATGTGCAATATTTCCAATGAAGAATGGCAACTTAATCAACACAAGCTGATCATAAATGTGAATTAAATTCACATCTCATCAATCTTGAATTGAATAGGACAATGTCTAGCAAAAATTCTATAAATTCAAGTAATGTCATCTCTTTCCCAACATCAGTTGCATTCCAATATGGCAAGCTCCAAAAGCGATGGAAGTTCTGTGAATGACTATATTGTTTTGGAGGAGATTAAGTGCAATTCTCTATTTAGGCATATTTATGATCAACTGAAAGAGGTGTTCATGGTGCAAAGTGAAGTGGAAGAAGAGGTGCTTTGAAGCATCCTGGGTGAGGCATTTATGAGCCAAGCTCACATTCATAACACTACCATGCTAGAGCAATTTATTTACACTATTTTCAGGACTTCTGGCCACCGAGACTGGGGCAAGAGGGAAATGGAGTGTTTTGTGAAGCCCAATTTCCATCACCACATCAAAGTGGCAATAAATAGACTTAGGTACTATCCATGGATTGAGCTAGTAGTTGATTTCATCTGCATTGCATCAATCATCTGAGACAAGACTCTAGAAGAGGCCATGGCTTTATTGCACACCGGGGTGGTGAGAAATGACCTGGGGTTGTTCGTGTAGTTCCTCTAGTCACATGAGAACATGCTTTCACTTGCTCAAATTAAATGCTTGTAGGTTGTTACCGAGGGAATCCGTGTCTTGATGTTCACTTTGTGCACTTAAAACATCTTCTCTTTGCCTCTTTTGCATTTGCAAACTTGGTTTTTGTACTTGAGCCAAGCAATTACAACTATTCCAGCATAATGCAAATTTTTTATATATATATAAACAAAATATATCTTTTTGGTATTATCTATGTTTTCACATTGCTAGTTTTTTGTTTATGTTGTGCTTGGAAAATAACATCATAATCAAGTAACTAGACTGGTAATAATTTGGTTTAATTGAAATAATTCTTCATAGGTGGCAAAATGGATGGTTTGCATAGCTTAGGAAAAACTTGTCCAGGTTTGAAATGACATAGAAAATGCCGCCCGAGGCATAACTTGCAAGTGAAATCTCCAACTTTTGACTCATGACTTAATCATTTTCATACATTGCACTTTGGGAAACAAAAGAGATTTTGGATGTGACAAGAAAAACCCGCCATGTAAAAGAAAAGTAAGGTAGGTGGTAAAGTAGGAAGTTTGACAAACTTCACAAAACACTACCAAAGTTTGAAAAGAATGAAAAAATACTGTCGAAGGATAAGTTTAGTTTATGACTTCGGAAAAACATGAAGATAAAATCCCAAATAGATACTCAAGGAAAATTTATGGGTAACAGTGGCTCTAGCTGGGGCATAGGACTGCAAGGATGAAGCAATGAACCCAAAATCATGAATGTAGACAAGTCCTAATTCCATTGGGCATGAAGTCAAGGAGGAGGACAATCAAAACAAACCAAACACAAGGAAAAATAAGGAAATAAGTGTCTAGACTACCAACACACCAAAATTTCAACTATTTACATGGTAGGACAACCCTACCTCAAGGATCCTTAAGACAATCATGTGAATCCATTGATAGGTTGAGAGAAATAATTGCCTCTATGGATCAACACTGAGTGATTGAAAATTGCATGTACACCCATCTACCAAATTGCAACTGCCACTACCAAATAAACAAAGTCAGCACTCTGTAGGAACCTCTTAAACAATGTCTTATGTTGAAAAATCCACTCTTGGTTACATGTCACACTAGTCAAATGGTTAACATTAATACTTCCTTGTGTATGTTCACTTTCATTTTCCTGTACAACATCCATTTCAATTTTTTTTGCATGATTTGCACCTAACACTTTGAACAAGAAGAAAGGAGTCCTCAAATTGGACACCCCACATATAAGTTATGAGGAAAGTAAAATTCATGTTTATCATGTGCAAAAACAATCAAACTGTCTAAAGGCTCAAAGGCCCCATTTGTAGTTTGCACACTAGTAGACTTATCAAATTCCACTGCTGATCCACCAATCACAATTCCTCTTTTAATTTCATCCATTCTACAAGTTGATCCTAATAAAATTGCCTGGTCTTCAAGACTCTCACTAGCACATTTGAACCCTTCATAAACAACTTGTGAGCCAAGAAAGATGATATTTAAAGATTCAATTACCTTTGGGAATTGAACTTGACCTTCTCCTTCATCTGGGAGATTAGCATTTTCCTCTTTTAATCTTTGATCATGATCAATTACAGCTCTAAGAAAACAATATTCCTCTTCTATCATTAACTAATCTTCTAAATTTATAAAAAAGAGGATTATCATATATTCTAAATTCATCACATTCAAAGAGAGGATTATAATGAATTGACTACCATTATTTCTTTTGAAAACTATCCTTCCTAGGGTCATCCTCTTCCAAACTTAAGCATAAATCCTTATTCTCTATTTCTTTGAAAAGGAAATATTCGTACTTAGGAGAAAGAAGGGAATACGATACAAATAATTTCAAGCTAACCTCTAAAGGAGATAGTTTAACAGGAGGGAAGGTCAAAGTTAATGATGGCTTTACTGGAAACTCTTCATCTTCATCATCACTAGATGAGCTATAATCACTTTCAACTTCAACATAAGTGCATAAGTTCAAGGACAAATCAACATAGGGGTGATTATGCTTTTCATTAGGCTGATGTAGATTATCAAGGATTGTTAGATTCATATTCTCCACAATAGGGTTGCATTTAACTAAAAGCTTAGGAAAGGTCTTACAACTATTCCCAAACTTCATGCCTGAATTTATTTTCCATTTTCCTACTACAATGAAATCATCTTCAACCTTCACTGCCTCTTGTTGAGCTTGCTCAGTTCCTTGAATTTTCTCTGCTTTCAAGAGAAATTGTATATTTGGTTCAAGGGAAGAAATGAATATGTGGTATTGAATCTCTACACTAGGATTTTCTAGCACAGGAATATTTTGGAGAGACTGGTTGAAATGGTAGACAAAATCCCTCATTGTCTCAACTTTGTTTTTCATAATCTAGGAAAAGTGACGCAAGGTAGCTACAACATTAGTTGGAATTGTGTAGCATTGGAGAAACTTTGATTCAAGGACATGCCAACCAGTGACACTTCCCTTTCCTAGTCCTTTGAACCATTCAACAACTTTCTCAATCAAGCTCTCAATAAAAATTCTTACAAACACATCCTCATCCTGGATCCCTAAAACTACACTCATAGTTGTCATAGCTAGAATATGCTCCTCAAGATCTTGATCATTCTGACTTGAGAATTTGGGAAATCCTCTACAAGATCCTTTAGGTAAATCATGATATTGCAGTAAAGCAAGGGGGGCAACTTGGTTGCACCAAATATTTGAAGCCATAAAAAAACCAAAGTTGCCAACTCACCAAGAGTAAGGTTAGGAAGAGGAGGTTATTGTGGTGGATAGACCAAATATGGATTATGAGGCTGATGTGTATGTGGGTCCCTTGGTCAATGTGGAGGTGGTTTAGGCTGGTGATTATGACGATGAGGTGGGTCATCGTAATATTCAAATATCAGTCTTGGGGGTGGTTCAATCATGAGTGCAGGAGGTCACTAGGCCCACTCTTCTTCTTCCAAGACAAAGTTCACTCACATGTAATCTATCACACTTCTTTTGTATCTCCACATGAGTGTATTTAATTGTGATATAATATCCTCTTGCTCAGCTCCAACCCAATCTAAATCTGGCTACAAAATAGGGAAAACATCATTATGCAAAAGTAATATCTTGCTACATGATGTAAGGATGATCGCCAAAATTTTGACTAATTTTTCCCCATCAAAGTCACCAAAAATCTATTAGCAAATGAAATAGAACTCAATAATTGAATTAAATAGTGACTCTAACTCAGATTAGCACCGATATGAATCCACTAACAAATCTAAAAAACACACAATTGCATTTGTGGTTGTTCTCTAAATTTTATCGAGGTACAACTCCCTCACAAGATCTTTAAGGAATTAATCTATCCTAAAGAAACCACATGTTCTTTTAACTAGAAAGTAGAAAAGGTAACAAATGTTAACTCAAATATGAAATTAGCTTGGAGGTAGAAACACAACCAATTATGATCAATTCAAAGATTGAAAATAATGACTATCAAATCAGATTAATGTAAATAGATTAGACTACAATAAATGAGAGATAGATAGCCTATTATTCAAAGAAAACATAACTAACAATACACATAACGCATAGGTTGGCATACTTCAAATCTTTCAACTTTATAACACATAGATTATGCTATTGTAGACTATAATTAATAATATTCCTCCTCAAAAACACCCCCAGATGTATTTGGGAAGATTTCCAAAATCCCCCCATTCTATGTTCTTCATCTAATTTATAATGTGGCTAAAGCATCTAATATAGAGAGTTCCCAAAGTGATGGAAGTTCAGCAAATAACTATATTGTTCTAGAGGAGATCGAGTGCAATCCTCTATTTAGGAATATTTTTGATCAATTGAAAGAGGTGTTCGTGGTGCAGAGTGAACTGGAAGAAGAGGTGCTTGGAAGCATCCTAGGTGGGGTATTTCTAAGCCAATCTCACATTCATAACACTACCATGCTAGAGTGGTTTATTTGCACTTTTTTTAGGACTTTTGGCTATCGAGACTGAGGAATGAGGGAAATGGAGCATTTGGTGAAGCTCAAGTTCCATCATCATGTCAGAGTGGTGATAAACAAACTCGGCTACTATCCATAGACTAGGCTGGAAGTTGATGCCATCTGCATTGCATCAACCATTCGAGATGAGAATTTGGAAGAGGTCATGGCTTTACTATGAACCAGGGTGGTGAGAAATGACCTAGGGCTGTTTGTGCAATTCCTCTAGTCGCATGAGAACCGGCTTTCACCTACTCAAATTGAATGCTTGTAGGTTGTCACTAAGGGCATCTGTGTCATTATGTTCACTTTGTGCACTTGAAAAATCTTCTATTTTCCTCTTTTGCATTTTCCAACCTAGTTTTTGTACTCGAGCCAAGCAATTACAACTATTCTAGCATAATGTAAAAACATTTTTAGATATATAAATAAAATATATCTTTTTGGTATTATTTGTGTTTTCACATTGCTGGTTTTCTGTTTATGTTGTGCTTGGAAAATAACATCATAATCAAGTAACTAGACTGGTAATAATTTGGTTTAATTGACATAATTATTCATAGGTGACAAAATAGATGGTTCACATAACTTAGAAAAACCCCACTTAGGTTCGAAATGAAATAGAAAATGCCACCTGAGGCATAACTTGCGAGTGAAGTCTCTAGATTTTGACTCATGACTTAATCATTTTCGTACTTTTCACTTTGGAAAACAAAATAGAGTTTGGATGTGACAAGAAAAACCTACCATGTAAAAGAAAAGTAAGGTAGGAGGTAAAGTATGAAGTTTGACAAACTTTGCAAAACATCACTTGAGTTTGAAAAGAATGACAAAAGGCCTCCGAAGGCTAAGTTTAGTTTATGACTTAGGAAAAAAATGAATATAACATCCTGAATACATACTCAAGGAAAATTTATGGGTAACAAGTACAGTCTATCATCCAAAAAGTGATGGATAGACATAAATAGTAAATAAGGTTTTGTAGGATATGCTCCAGATGTATGTAATGGATTAACAATTTCGTTGGGAAGATTATTTGCACTTAGTAGAGTTTTCCTATAACAATAGCCATCACAATTCTCTCAATATGGAACCTTATGAGGCTCTCTATGGTAGACCCTGTAGAACTCCTTTAAGTTGGGATCGACTAGATGATCGAGTTGCTATTGGACCTGAACTTGTTAAGGATTTGGAACAACAGGTTGTTCGTATTTGTGAGCAATTATAGATAGCTTAGGACTAGAAAGATTAGTATGTGGAAAATAGGAGAGTGTATTGTGAATTCCAAGTTGGGGAGAAAGTTTTTCTACAAGTGAGACCTTTTAAGAGCTCTATCTGTTATGGGAAAGGCTCTAAGTTGGACTAATCAGTCCTAAAGGTAAAACCTTCTTTGCTTCTCATAGACTCCAATTCCATTGTACTAATAATGTAGATGAATATGAGGCTCTGATTCATGAATTGCTAATGGCACTAAGAAAAAAGGTTAATATTTTACAAGTTTTTGGAGATTTTGAATTGGTGGTTAGGAAAGTCAGAAAATAGTACTCATGCCATGATAGAAGAATGACTAATTATAGGCATAGAGTATGGGATCTTATCGAGGGGTTTGATGCTTTCAACATTCAGTTGATACCCCACAGCAAAAACCAAACTGTTGATTCTTTAGCCCAGGAAACTAGCACATTACAACCCTTGTCACTTTCAAGATTGAATAATTTTACTATAGAGCTCATGCCAGTACCATTAGTGCCTGATAACATAACTAATTTTCAAGTGTTTGAAGATGATAAGCATATTCTGGATTTTATCACAAGCTATGAAGTGTTTACCTCTTAGATAATTGATGAGGTAGAGCCTCAAGAAGTAGAGATGGACCTAGAAGGGGTCATCAACCTGAAGACCAACACTATTCCAAGGGGAATGGTGCAACTAGAGAGAATATTTGATTTGGATAGGGTAAGAGATCAGGAAAATCAAGCCAAGAAGGAGTCCATTCGTAGTCTGTGTGATACATACAACATGGGGAATCCAGACAAGGTTACGAATGTTTTTATTGGTAAGGTATGTACTTCAGAGGAAAAGAGAGGAATCATAGATTCACTACATACATATTAGGATGTAATAGCTTGGAGTTACAAAGATTTTAAGACTTATAATACTTCGATTATCACATACACCATTCCTCTCAAGCTAGGGTCCAAACCTTTCAAGAAAAGAAAAAGACCCATCAATGCTCTTCTAGAACCCATCATCCAGAAGGAGGTACAAAAGTTATTATCTACTCATATCATATTTCCAATTAGGCATTCCACTTAGGTGGCTAATTTGGTTCCAGTAAGAAAGAAGAATGGAGAAATCAGGCTTTCGTTGATTTCAAAAACCTCAATTGTGCATCGAAAAAGGATAATTATTCAATCCCATTGCTGGATGAAGTGCTATAGATTGTCAATGGATCTCAAATGATGTATTTCCTAGATGGATACTCTAGATACAATCAGGTCATGGTACAACACAAGGATAGGCACAAAATTTCATTCACTACAAAGTGGGGCACCTTTTCCTATAGACAAATGCCTTTTGGGCTAATCAATTCTGGAGCAACTTTCTAGAGGGCTATGGATATTTCTTTTAAGGACATAATCAGTAAGTGCATTATTATTTATATAGATGATTTAACAATTTTTTCCAAGAAATGAGGAGATCATATTGTAGACTTGTGAAAGGTATTCCAAAGATGTAGGGAATTTGGCATTTTGCTTAATCCCAAGAAGTGTATCTTTGGAGTCATTGAAGGGAAATTGTTAGGATATGTTATCTCAGAAAAGGGTATTTCTATTGATCCTGAATGAGTGAAGGCCATACTTAAGATGTAGCCCCCTGCAAGTAAAAAGGAAATGAAGTCATTCTTTGGAAAAATCAACTTTGTGAGAAAATTTATCATTGGATTTGTAGAAATTGTTAAGCCTTGTAATGTAATGCTAAAACATGATGCAAAGGTTGAGTGGAGTGAAGAGGAAAAAGAAGCTTTTGTAGAGATTAAAAGGGCTATATCTGATGCCCCAGTGTTGGTGAGTCCTGATTACTCCAAACCATTTTATGTATATTCTTTTGCATCAGATCATTCTTGTGCTGGAATGTTAACTCAGAAATCTAACCAAGGAAATGAGCATCCTATAGCTTTCATGAGTGCTCCTTTAAAGGATGCAGAATTAGGTATCCTAGTGTAGAAAAGTAGGCTTATGCTTTGGTTAGAGATGTGAAGAAATTCAAGCATTACATCTTGAGAAATAAGGTCTTTGCAATAGTACTAGATCTGTAGTTAAGCTTTTACTGATGCAAAATGAATTGGGAGAATGAAGAGCTAAGTGGGTGACAATGTTATATGAATATGATATTGAAATCCAAACTATGAAACTGTTAAGAGGATAGGGATTAACTAAGAAAATCGCTAAAATGGGTCCTGATCTTACGACCCAACACTATCACCTCCAGGATGTTTCCCCAGGGGAATGGTATGATGATATTATCTAGTATCTATTAAACCAGCAGTGTCTCGATCATCTCAATGCAGTGCAACAAAGAGCTCTACATCTAAAAAGTGACAAATTTATGTTGAAAGGTGCTATTTTATACAAGAAGAATCATGAAGGAATTTATCTCCATTTCCTAGGAAAAGAGCAAGCTGAAAGAGTGATGATTGAATTCCATGATAGGTATGGCACATGCCATGGTTATACACCATCTACTAAAAATTAGATCCTAAGGGTAGGCTATTACTGTCCCACTTTTTTCAAAGATTCCCACAACCATGTGAGGACCTACCATGTGTGTCAAACTGTAGCCAATACAGATAAGTATGCATCCCTTGCACTTCAACCAGTTATAGAGGTAAAACCATTTGCACAGTGGGGTTTGGACTTCATTGGTCTGATCAACCCACCTTCCTCTATAGGCCATGGGTACATTCTCACTATAATTGATTAATTTACTAGATGGATTGAAGCTTTTGCACGTAAACAAAGCACTTCCGAGGTGGTAATCATTTTTCTAGAATTAGGTATTAACAATCGCTTTGGTTTCCCATTTTCTTTGGTTTGTGATAATGGTATTGCATCTGCATCATTAAAGTTTTCTAGCTAGGATTTTGACCATGGAATCATTGTCAAGTTTTCCTCCAATTACTACCCAAAAGGTAATGGTCTAGCTGAGTCCTCAAACAAGAACCTTTTAATAGTCATCCATAAATTGTTAGAGAGGAACCCCAAAGATTGGCATACCTAGCTCATATTTTCTCTTTGGGAAGATCACACTAGACATAAGGCCTCTCTAGGAACCTCTACCTACCACCTTGTGTATCATATGGATCCATGATTCCCAATTCAATTGAAAATAACTACTTTGCAATTTATAAACAATTACTATGATGAATGGGATAAGTGTGAAGCCCGTCTAGCTGAAATTATGCACCTTGAAGAGAAAAGGGATGAAGCCTTAAAAAATTTGCTAAACATCAGGATGTTGTCAAGAGATGGTTTGATAGGAGAGCCAAGGTGAAAGCCTTTAGAATCTCTAGCTTGGTTCTCTATTGGGATAAAGAACCTGATAGAAAGGGGGAGCATGGAAAATTTGATAAGCTTTGGCTTGGCCCCTACCAGATTTCAGAGATACTTGGAGACAATGATTTCCATCTAAAAAATATCACGGGAGAGGATGTTTCGTTGCCTATCAATGGGAAATACTTGAAGCATTACTTCCAATCCTGAGTTGCTTGCAGATATTTCTCCTTGTAAATAGTTAGGTTAGGTTTCTTTTTCTTTGCTTCATTTTGGTTTTTTTTTTTCTTTTGGTTAGTTTAGGTTTGCTTTAGTTTAGGTTAGTTTTTGTTTCTATTTTGCTTTGGGGTTTTGGGTTCCCCTATTTTATTTTGGGTTTGTTCACTTGCAAAATAATCATTACGTTATCAAGGATTGTTCCAAGCATTTCTTTTACAAAATCTAATCATCCTTCCAAATTCAATTGGTAGAAATCCTTTACTTGGTGTCACGTGTGCTAATGCTTGAAGTGAATGTCTCTGGACTAAGTTAAATCTAGAATGTTCTTGGGTCATGCACTTATAAACACATCTTAAGAATTACAAAGTTGTTAAAGGTTTCTTATGAGGTTTGGTCAACTGAAAAATATTATTTTTTCTTCAACACCACTATGGTTCTTAGCCCTAAGTGTGAGCTTCATTTCTTACAAGGTGAAAGGGAAAGTTTAAAAGATATTAAAAGAATATCAAGAAAGAAAAGAGAAAAGAATATTACAAATCAAAAGTGAATATTCACCTCATCAGGAGTATTTGAGTAACTCTACTAAGGCTATGGATGCCTCACTGGTAGTAGAGCTATTCTCAAGAGGGCCACAACAATAACCTCATTGGGGCTATGGACACCTGACTGGAAATGAGGCTCTATCTAAGATGCTTTTGGAGCTAGAATCTTTACGTAGCTTGACTAGATAAAATTTGGTTCTTGCAACAATTGAGGGAGGGAAATGAATACATTTGCACACACTTTGACTCTAGCATAAGAAATTTTTGCTTGTTCATGGACTTTGAAAATTTTCTTGTGGCTAACCTAATGCTAGGATTGAAACTAGAGATTCTAGGTTCTTGATTCTAGTTTGTCATTGAAATTCTCTAGAGAATTTTCTGAGTAGGAGTTTCCATTTGTTGTGTAGTTTTCGCACTCACACCCTGCTGAAAGCAGGGACCCTCTTTTCTTATTTTTCTTTCTTGTTTACTTTTCGTAGGGTCTTGATTTCATCCCCTTAAGGGATGAGTCTCTTGGTCTTGGTATTGTCTTGTCCACATGCTTAACTACAAACCTGCATTTGAGATGTCATCTTACAACTTCAAGTGAGCCTAGCTCTTGGGAATTGACCCTTGATAAAAAAAAGTTCAAAATCAGGAAAAATTGGCTAAGTTATGAGCATGTTTAGTAATTTTGAGATACCTCAGATTACCCAAAAAATAGTTCAGTTGGATAGTCCAAGCTACCTTGGATTACCCAAATCTGACCTCCCCTTGTATTTTTAAGCCTTTTGGGATGTACGGTGTTGGAATTAATTTCTTGTACCAGGGAAATTTAATGACTAATATAGGAATAACATGCAGTTCAAAGGGTTCATTTGGTCATTTTTCAATTGGGTGAGTTTGAAATTAGCAAGGTTTGTCTCCATCTTGCACTCCGCCTTTGCTCCAATGTTGGATTTGCATTCTTCTCTCAATCATTCTGAGGTTTGGGGGTTATCATTTTAGCTCGGTCATTGTTTTCTTCCTCATGGTATGCTTTGCAAGGTATGTTTTGGGTATTTATTGAGTTGATTCATTTCATTTTGGCCTTTAATGAAAATCTCCTATATGGTGGGTCATCTGGCAAGCTAGGGATTTCAATTTTGTATCATTTCTTATTTTTCCATTTAGGGCTTTTCATTATTTTTTGAATGCTTCACTAAAGTTAAATGAGGGTTTTGTTTCAAGTGTTTAGAGTCTCTGAAATAAATGAAATGCTCTCAAGATTTACTATACATGACTGAATTTAAAGTTAGAAACCTCTCCCTATTGCACATTGTAGACTAAACCCTAGCTTTGGAAATTTATGTGACTAGTGAGAATGAGTGAGATTAACGGTTGTGAGGCCAATTGTTTGGTTTAAATTCATCGAGTGATGCCAATAATTTGATCTTGAGGAGTTTTTTAATAAATCTAAGGCACTTAAAGTTTAACACTTAGAAAATTATGCAAGCTCGAGCTCATTTCAAAAATTCTGAGGTAGCTTGGATTTTCTGAGCTCTAATTCACTCAGAGAATCCGAATTTTTTGAATGCTTCACTAAAGTTAAATGAGGGTTTTGTTTCAAGTGTTTAGAGTCTATGAAATAAATGAAATGCTCTCAAGATTCACTATACATGACTGAATTTAAAGTTAGAATCCTCTCCCTATTGTGCATTGTAGACTAAACCCTAGCTTTGGAAATTTATGTGACTAGTGAGAATGAGTGAGATTAACAGTTGTGAGGCCAATTGTTTGGTTTAAATTCACTGAGTGATGCCAATAATTTGATCTTGAGGAGTTTTTTAATCAATCTAAGGCACTTAAAGTTTAACACTTAGCAAATTTTGCAAGCTCGAGCTCATTTCAGAAATTCTGAGGTAGCTTGGATTTTTTGAGCTCTAATTCACTCAGAGAATCCGAACTCCCTCAGATTATTCGAGTCTCGTAACGAACCCAATATTCGAGCTCTAATGATAAATACTTAGTCAAATTTTGAGCCTAACATTTCAATGGAAAATTTAGGTAGGCTTGGATTACCCGAACGTTAGTTCACCCGGATAATCCAAGTTCCCTATGTATATCCGAGATATCGTATCCAATCTTCTATTGCTTAAAATCACTTGAGATTTGAATGAAAAAGGTACACAACGTCCTTTGAAATTCATCAATGATTGAGGGTGATCTAATACAATGATAAAATTGATCTATTAAGGATTGTGAGGGATTGTCAGCCAAAATATGAAGAATGGGTAGATTTTGGTGAATCCGAGCTAGCTCGAATTAGCCGAACCATAGTTTAGTCAGAAAATCTAAGCCTGCTCAAATTATCCAAACTGTCTTATTTGGTCTTAGATTTCAAGTATCATTGATAAGTAATTAACATATAATGATTTTTTAGCATTTCTTAATGGATATCAAGCTATTTGGAGTTGATTCACTCATATATCATTCTAGAACTTGATGAGGTTGCTTACATAGCATAGCCATTATAATTTGAATGATTAATTAGCTTAAGTTAATGGCATTGTCATCTCATATTAGTGCTTCATAGAGTGGACATATTATTATTTTCCATTTTGGTGATTATGGTATTTTCTCTAACAGATGTAGGCTAAGGATAGTCCTAATAAGACCACCAAGATGAAAGCTACTCAAGTGCAAGAAGAGGTCAGAAAAAGACAAGAAAGGATGAAGTATGACTTCAAGGGTATTTGGTCAGAGACAAAGATCTCTTCTGCATGGTCAAAAATTTTAGATACCAATATGGGTCATGTGGAATATGATAATTTTCAACAGAGGATGTTTGGGAAGACACTAATTAAGCTAGCTCAAAAGATCACTCACACTGGATTGGCATAGGCAGCAGGATTTCCTCTCAACTGAGCTAGCTCAAAAGATCACTCACATTGGATTGGAGACAAATATTGCTTCTGCATGGCCAAAAAATTGCAAATACCAATATGGGCCATGTGGACTACGATGATTTTTAGTAGAGGATGTTTGGGAAGACACCAAATGAGCTAGCTCAAAAGATCACTCACACTAGATGGGCATAGGTAGTAGGATTTCCTCCCACACAACTATGTCCAGAGCTGGTCTTAGAATGTGCAAAGCACTATGACTCAAGAACAAGGATCATAATATGGCCACAAGGTAGAGTCATGTAAAACTTAACTGAGGAATCAATTATAGAGGTCTTCAACATTTCATTTCATCACAAGCTTATTGAAGAAATTAACATTGGGGAAGCTATCAAGTTCTATGAGCAAGACCCCAATAGAGCTTTGGAGATTATGGATAATGCTTAGATACTAAAGCCTAAGCCACATTACTCAAAATTTCCCAAGCAACTACACAAGAGTGATTTCAAGGAGTACCATGGCATTATAACTCTTTTGGGCAGAGTCGTCTGAGTGGAAGAGGTACACATATTTCAAACTTGGATGTTCCATCCCATTACACAGATTGTGGCAAAAAAACACTATCATTGAGCAAGGATTATAAGCAACAATTTGGATGCCCAACTAAGGAGTGTGCAAGAAACTAACAGGTTCACCATGACCTCATATCTAGTGTAAATATTGGCACACAAGACAAAGTATAAGGGTCTTAGCTGCAAAGGAACCATAGGGCAAGACAAGATATTTGATGTGTACCCACAACTACAACACAAAACATCCAACTACAAAAGAGCTAATGATTCCTTTTTCATGTATATTCTGAGATTGCTGCAAGACGCTCTTCATGTCAGAGTTTCTACTGATGCCATGGACTTGATCAAACAATATGGACAATGGTTCATCTAGTTCCAAAGATTCACATACATCCATATACAAGGATCTCCAGTTGTCCCTCTTAGATTACCATGGTATCCCACCAATAAGCTCCTAATGCGAGAATTGACAAGACAATTGGTAGGATTTGAAGAAATCCTACAACAAGGCAATATAAAGAAGAAAGGATTGGGATCAAAATTCCCATTGAGAATAGGGACTTCGGAGGCCTGTCCTTCTATTCAAATTTCCCAACACTCTGAGAAGGAAATGGCCTAATTTGAGCTATATTCCCATACTGACCGAAGTAATTTTCATCCATATGGCAAGGCCATGAAGTAGGCTAATAGAACATTCAAACACAAGGATCACATAGAGGACTATTTGGCTAGTCGTAGGGATGAATTTGATGTTCTCAAAAGAATATTTTCTAGGTTACCCCTCAAATTGATAAGGTTGTATAAATTAGCACAGGTGCCTGACCACGTATAGGGTGAGGAGGTAAACCTGATTCAATATCATGATTATGAACCTTACAAGAATCAACCCCTTCCTTTTATTAACTAGTCAGAAGAAGAGGTCACACATTTGAATTAGGTTACTGAACCAATGAGGAAATATTCTAGATTATGGGTCAAACACAAAGTGTTGGAATTGGAAGCTGAGGGTGTCAAATTCACCTATTACTTAATGGGAGACTTGGAATCTCAAGATGAAGAAGAAGCTAAAGTAAATAAAGAAGATGAAGCTGCTCAACCCCATGAGGAGGGAGTTCATGAAGAAGTGGATGATCCAATATCTATCAAGAGGAGAAAAAGGAGATAGGTATAGGTAAAACAAGGAGAGAATCCATCTCCTAAGAATACAAGAGCTCCTCAAGTTAGCACTAACATTCAAGAAGGTGAAACCTCACAACTAGTGAGGAAAAGAAGAATACTCATAGAGAGGTAGAAAATTGCAAAAGCTAGGAAAGGTGAAGCTACTACAGAGTCTCCTTTTGTAGCAATTTTTTATTTATTTAGAAAGCTCAGGGGAAAAGCCCTAGGTATATGTTAGAAGGAACTCTCCTAAGCAAAAGGTTGCTCCAATGGAAGAGGTGAGAACTATAGAAGAGGAGATGCAAGAGGAAGGGGCACCTACCAATGATGTAGAAGGGAGAGCAGCTCCAGGAAATAATTCTCCCATTCCTTATCCACATCAAAATTTACAAGTTTCTGAGGAGGAATTCATTAAGGGGGGAACATATCTAATGATCCTAAATAATTTAATGAAGAAGATGATGAGATTTCTACTCCTGAGAGTGGAGAGTGGAAGAAGTTTGTGCAAGAAATAAGGAAATCGACTTCTAGGGTAGAGAGAAAGAACATAGGATCTGAGGTTGTTCAGGGATAAGCACCAAAGTCCCTTGAGAAGAAAATAATTGATGAACAAGAAGATCACCCTAAGGAAGGAGAAAACAAAGAGGAAGTGGATGATAGTCCTCATCAGGACAAGGGTGAGTAGGAAAATCAACCAGAGTCAGAACAAAATGTTGAGGTAAATGTGGTTGACAGTCCCAATAAGGAAGTGATAACCGAGCCATCAATAACTCCAAAATGGCTAGAAAGGAGGCTTAGTAAGAAGTCAATCATTGTACAAGAGGAGACCCCAAGTTGGGATAAGTTGCTCAAACAATGGCGACAACCTAAGAAAAGGAAAAGGGCTAGGACAGTTTCTAAAATGGCTAGGGATGAATTTAATAACAATGCTATACATGTGGTTGTTCCTACAATAGATAAGTTCAAGGATGAAGTTAGGCCATTAGAATATAAGGTGCAAACAGTCAAATTAGGGCCTACCACCAAGGAACAAGAAAAGGAAGAGTTCCAAGAATCTTCTCAATCCATCCTAAGGAGATTAGAAGGAGAAAGAAAAAATACAAAAATAATTAAATGATGTTTATAAATGTGTACAACACTTGATGAAATCTTTGCAGACTAAGGGAAGTGAAGGGATTGTGCCAGAAGGATTGTTTCCTAAGGAGGTAGTTACTCATAGTAATTGATAAAGTCCTCTATGTATTGTACTCATAGTTGGCTTCAATATGTTAGCAGTAGAGGAGATGAAGTAATTGAGCAGATTTTGAAGATATACACTAATGCTTCTGACTTTCTTAAGCATACTTCACAATTTTCTATAGATTGTAACAAAATTGATGAATCAACTGCAGATGAGTTGAAGAAGATCTTGTAGGTGTCAAAGGAAGAAATTTCTAGGCTGGACATCCTTTCTTGGGATGAAATTGGAAAGGTTAAGGAGTGGGTTGAAGTTTGGAATTACAGGAAGGAGCTCCTCACAAAGGTCTTGAAGAAGATAATTAAACTGTAAGGGAAAACAAAGGAAATATACAACAGTTGCATTAGTTTCTTGGAGATAATGAATGGAAGGAGGAAGTTTGGATAAAAGAACATGAACATTGGTAGATTACAGGGATGGTAGTACGAGATATATGCTCCTTCTGATAGTACTCCAATCAATAAGGAAAATATGGAGGTTGCAACTATCTATATTTCAAAGTTAGAAAAATACCATGAGCTGCAAATGGAATGGAATAAGGTGATGCCACAATATTTGGAATAATTTAAAAATCATAAAACTAGAATTAAGTTTATTCCAGTTCCAGACCCAAAAGATGTGAAAGAAATATTGGAGAAGGCAAAGGAATTATTGAATAATTTCAGGGCCAATCAAGAGGAAGAAAAGGAGAATAGTCAACAAGTTGTCACCTAGATTTTTGTGCAATGGTGTTGATGATTTGATATTTGAAGTGTTTGAGCAATCCTTGGTTCATACTTTTAGCAACTTGTTGATTGTAAGTTGCTATGTAAAGTTAGTCTGGGCCTTGAATCTGTGCTAAGTTCAATTGTGGGTATTTATTCATTTCAATTGTCAAATAAGGTTGGGTTGGCTGAATGCTTCATGATATGAAAATATTGAATTCCTTAGAAGATTGCACTGTTTCTATAAGATTATATATTTGATCTGGGTTAAGCAGAAATTAGTTTTGAAGGATTGGTCCACTTTAGGTGTCTAATCATTTACATTGTTGGTCTTAGGAATTAGTTAGCTTAAGATCTCTCTGAACCCTTATATTTTGCCATTTATTTTAAATCTAAATTAGATTTTAGGATTTAAAGTATCAACACATTGCAAGATTTGATAAGTTTGAAGTGTCCAATATTTATTTTGTAAGGTCCCTTGTGATTACCAACATTTTCACATCATCACTAAGTTTTTAATGCATTTCAAGACCTGACATTAGAGACCTTAGGGTTACCTCTTGAGGCTTGCTGATAGATATTTACCTTTCAAGAGAGATAGGATTACCATATTCTATCTAAGTTGTTGCTATGCATAAAACACCATCATCACAAATGTTTCTAATTTTAAGTATTGCATGTATACATGTAAGTATTGTTGGTTTTGATCCAATTGATACTTTAGAGGATTAGTTGTTTTAAGTATTGAATGTAAGTTGAGATTTGTGCATTAAAAAACCTTTTTCTATTGTTTTCAACTAATAAAAATTGTCTCTAAAATCAACAGATTCAAGCTAATTTGGAGTGGCACTTCTACCTCAGCTTGGTAGCCTAAAATTCAATGAGTATAAAAATTAAAATTCAATCTCTCTCTCTCTCTCTTTATCATTTTTGAATACTCTATCTTATGCGTTTGGTTGAATTTTTTTGAGTTATAGAAATGATTAGATAACTTAGGCAGTGAAGTAAGTGTGGGATAGGTTGGGTTGGGTTAAAATTTGGTCAAACAACTGAGTATTTTTTAAATATAGTGGAATTGAAGATCTCCTTTATGAATGAATAATTTGAAGATCGAGTTCTAAAGGAAGGAGTGGAAGTTGGTTAGATACTGTAGAACTATCACCATCTAGGTGGAAATCAAGTTCGCTTTGTTTGAGATTTCAGTTAAAAAAAAAATTCCTTCACTGGGATAGGAAGGAAAATATAATTGTATGTTTAGTTGTGTTAATCAGGATATCAAACTCCAAAAATCTAGGAAAATTTCTGTGTTGTGGCCCATATAGAGGAAATAATACAATGTAATGTAAAAAAAGAGAGAGAATTTGAATAAATTGGTCTATAGAATTGAATACTATACCAAATTTATGATTTTTGGAAAAATGAAATAAAAAATAAACAATGGTTCTATTCAATGGTTATGTTCAAATTTTAGTTAATGTTATTGTTAATCATATAGATATAGGCAATTAGAGTTATCACCTGAAGTTGCACCCTGTTGAACCTGATGTTCAACGCCTCAGTGTAACATGGGAAGACCTCTAAAGCTGTGGGTCACTTATAAATAGAGGTCAACCTCTGGAGAAGGCCGACTTCCTTTGTGCTATCACCTAAAACTACTGATTTTGAAAGGAAAAGGGAGAAGGAGAATGCTTTAAAATTAAAACTAAACCTTATGGTGATGCACCTAAATGTTACTTGGATTTGAAACCAGACTTCATACACTTGCTTGCAATGATTGAAGATAAATTTGCACAACTCACTTCTATATATATGTTTGCAAATGTGTTTCACAAATAGGCTCTGGTGCTAAGATTCCTAAAAGGAAAGTTAATTTCCCATCTAAAATTCATTTTTTACATCTTTTGACATAATTTGTAACCTGCAAAAACATACTTTCTGCATAAAGGTTCTAAAATCTGAGACAAAGCTCAAAAGAAATAAACATTACCTCACTAAAAGCTTGATCAATCAGCTGACTGAACACAAAAATGCGAAGAGAAAGTAGGCAAGAGCTTCAAATCAATAATAATCAAGGTCTTTACTGAATTTCATCTCCAAAATTGAGTTACAAAATTTTGCTAATTTGAGAAAGGACTGCAAAAGTCACAAACTTTTGAAAAGCATCAAAAGAACTCCATTTTCAAGAAGGCAAAAAATGCCATATATACAAAAAGATATCGGTCCCTCTAGGCTTACAAAAAATATCTGTTCATAAAGATCTGCCCTTAGATCTTTAAATGAAATTAATTCTACATTCGATTGCATCCTCATGTCCATCTTGGTGACAGATCGCCCTCAGGGGAAGCCTTAAGATCTTTTGCAGCATTAACTTCTGGTCCTCATGTCCATCTTCGAATCTCCTTGCCGAGCTACCTTGAATGCTTCTGAGTGTTACCATAAATGTAGATCGACTCTTCTGCCAACAACTATCCCAGGTGTCATGGACTTGAGGCTTTCTCCTTTCTCCCAGCCTTCTTGCTCCAGATCCTTCCGCAATTTGACCTTTGTTAGGAACAGTCTTCGGTCTCCTCCTAGATTCTTATTGACGCCACCACTTGTATATTGAATTGATCGATCACTTTATTCATAGAGAAAATTCATATTGTTTATGTTTTGTTGATCATATTTTTCGGGGTGGTCAATTAGTCAAATTGTCAATGGTTCACCTTCAGCTTCCCCCGATTGGTCAAATAGATGCCACACAAGCTTCTCTGGGTGGTCAGAGGTCCTCCATCAGGATCACATGTCGGTGAGACACTAATCATGTCTCCCTGATGTGAATACACCTCGTAGCAGCTATCAGCAAGACCTCACAACCGTCAGCAAGATTTCATAGCGAATAGCTAGAGTCATATCGATATCCATTTTCTATTGGCAAAGTCATCGCTATCAGCAAGACATCTCTTTGTTGGCAGGAGGTCATAGCGAATGCAAAAATCATACCGATATCCTCATGTGAACAAATGTCAATGTGACATTGTCGGGTTAGGGAGACTTCTCCCAGACCTCAAAATACTATACCGAAGGAAACCCCTTGTTGGCAGGACCTTCGTCATTCTGCCAGACCTCATGCCAAAGGCAATATCTCTCGGCGAGACTACCCTCGTTTTCTGAGACATCATGTCGAGCTCTTTACATTACACTAAAGGCACAAAACATGTCGGTGTGACTAACAACCATCGGTGAGACATCTTGTCGATAGCACCTCCTTTCGCCGAGCTCTCTTCATTTTAGTAAGAAACATCTCCCTGAGCTCCTACACGTTCGGCAAGACCTTTGGCTTTTGGTGAAACCTTTTGTTGAACTTCTTTCCTTTGCCGATGTTGCTTCACTTCAATGAGACATCCTGTCGATGAGACTTTATGGTGAACGGAAAGAGTCTTACTGATGTCCCTTTCTATTTCGGCAAGACTATCCTCGGTCGGGGAGACATCATAGCGAAGGCACAAGCTTTCACCGAGACCTTCAACGGTCATCGAGACCTTCAACAGTCACCGAGACATTACAGCGAGGCCCACCTTTTCTCCCCATTGACATCTTCCTTCGTCAATAATTTCATTAGTCACCGAGACATCTCCCTGAAATGGTTCTATTTCCCCGAGCGCAGATTCCTTTCTTTCGGCAAGACCACCCTCTGTCGGCTAGACCTCATGGCGATGATGCCTCCATTCGGGGAGCTCATTTCATTGTCGGGGAGACTTTCGCCTTTTGGGAAGACATCTCCCCTAGCTCAACCTTACACTGAGAGTTCCATTCTTTCGGTGAGACCACCCTCTATCGCCCGGACCTCATTTCGAATTCAAATCTTTTGCCAATGCTGCTTCATCTCGGCAAGACCTTTTCTATCAGGAAGACATCATCTGGTGCAATCGGTCGGTGAGACTTCCATCTAGGACCACCACTCCATGTCGGAAAGACCTCAGCATGTCGGGGAGACTTCTAAAAACCCACGGCAATTTAAAGTGTTTGGCCGACCAAGACATTTCAAAAAATGAATAGAACCCCTTCTAGTTGGTGAGACATCTGGAAGGTCTTGGCGACTTTCTCCTTAGAGGAATTTTATGCCAAACTTGACTGAGGCATGCTTTCAATAGGCTTCCTTGTGACTTAGCATCAGATGTATGATTTAATCCTGCACAACAATGTCCCCATTTGGCCTTTATGAACACTTGAAACATAGATTGCCCAACTGATTTAGCCCGTAGGTGAAAATTGGGCAATAAGAGTATTTCAGAGTATGGCAATAAATCTAAAATTTTATCACTAGGTCTTCTAAAAGAAAAATTGTTTGTGATTGTATTTTTTTATATATATTATTTCTATTATAGCTTATTTTATGGAAAGAAATTACACAAAGTCATCAAGGAATTTCATGAAAAATTTGGTACTAGCCATGGATCTGGCCCTTCCACCACCCACTAGATCCTATGGGTTGGCTACTACTATCTGACGGTGTTTAAGGATGCACGCAACCACGTCAGAACTTGTTACGTATGTTAGAATGCTACTGCTAGAGGAAGAAATGATGTTGTCTCATTGCAACCAATCCTGGAGGTAACGTTGTTTACTCAATGGGGACTTGAATTCATTGGTTCGATAAGCCCACTATCCTCTATAGGATATTGGTACATTCTAACCACTTCTAATTATTGTACTAGATTGATAGAAGCAATACCATGTAGGCAATGTACTATTGAAGTGGTTGTTAAATTTTTTGAAAGTTTTATCTTGAATCATTTTGGTTGCCCCGATTCCCTTGTGTGTGATAATGGCCCTGCCTTTTCCTCACTTAAGTTTTCTAGTTGGACCTTTGATTACGAGATTGCATTGAAATTTTCTTCTAATTATTACCCTCAGGGAAATGGCCCTAGCTAAGTCAATGAACAAGAATTTGATTACAGTGATTAAAAAATTGCTCAACAGAAACCCTAAAGACTGGCACACCCAACTACATTTTTCCCCCTGGGTAGATCATACACACCATAAGGCTTCTTTGGGTGATGCCCTATTCCATCTCATCTATGGCCTAGAGGCTATCTTTCTTATCCACCTCAAGATTCCCAGTGCCATCAAGTTTCTCAACACATACTATGAGGAGGGAGACCGACAAGAGGCTCATTTAGCTAAGTTGCTACACCTAGAAGAAGTTCATGATTGAGTAGTTGAAAATTTCACCAAGCATTAGGGCATAGTTAAAAGATGGTTCGATCGTGGAGCCAAGTTCAAGGCCTTTAGGATTACTGATTTAGTCCTTTGTTGGGACAAGATGCATGAAAAGAAAGGGGGACATGAAAAATTGGACAAGCTTTGGCTTGGCCCCTTTTAGATTTCAAATTTTTTGGGAGATAACACCTTTCACCTCAAGACGCTCATTGGAGAGGATGTCCTGTTTCCTGTCAATGGGAAACACCTCAAGCATTATTTCTTTTCCTGAGCCTTTAATAAGCTCATATTTTTTTATAGTTGTATATAGGTTAGCTTAAGTTTCCTTTTGCTTTGTTGTCACTTTCCTGACTTCTCTTGTTTTTGCTGAGGGGGTTTTGTTGTTCTTGATGCGGTGGATATGCTTGGCTTATCAAACAACTTACTTTGTTGTCCACTCTTGTTTTCCCTTTGGATAAATATTTATTCGTAACTATTGATTTTTGAATGCTTCCATGAAGTGGTTTCCTTATTTGAACTCTAACTTGACCTAGGACAAAACCCTTGGTTGAATATTTTCACACTTATATCAAATCATGTACAAAATACACTTTAAAAGTTTCTGAAGAGTTGTACAATAGTTGCTATGAGGTCTCAGCAAGTGAAAAATCTTAAGTCTGCTCTAGTGACCACTATGATTCCAAACCCACAGTAGGATTCAATGCTTATGTAGTTGAGAAAAAAGAAAGAGTACTAAAAGAAAATATCATGGAAAAGAAGAAAAGAAAGAAAGAAAATATTAAAACAAGCAACAATGTGGGTGTGTGAGCAACTCTATCGGGGCTATGGATGCCCAACTGGGAATAGAGCAATGTTT
Organism: Sequoia sempervirens; assembly: GCA_007258455.2. Classification (NCBI taxonomy): domain Eukaryota; kingdom Viridiplantae; phylum Streptophyta; class Pinopsida; order Cupressales; family Cupressaceae; genus Sequoia; species Sequoia sempervirens. The sequence continues at coordinate 57,745 of VDFB02029314.1, read as the reverse complement.
GTGGGGTCAAAATGATAACTCCATTGGGGCTATGGACACTTGATTGGTAGTAGAGCAATGTCTAGGTTACTTTTGGGGTTGGAAAACTTACGTAGCTTGACTTGACTGATTATTGACTATTCGTTATGGTTTTTGACAAAAGAGGAATGAAATCACCATGCACACTTCTGAGATATGACTTGATTTAGCCAAGGATCCTATTCTCCTTTGAGTTTTTAGTTCACTTTTGGAAGCTAGATTTTGGTCTATGAAACCAAAGATTCTAGTTTCTGAATGAATCTTTACCATTAGAACACTCGGGAGCATTCTCATAGTAGAGTCACCATTTGTTGTGCCTATAGCACACACGCCCCATTCATAATGAGGACCCTCTGTCTCTTTTTCCTTTGCCGAATCACTTTTTTCCTTCACCTCATTTTGCATGCCCCTATTTTTGAGCTTCAAGTGGTCAAGGGACCCTAAAGTCATCATCCTTAGTTGACCAAAATTCACCACCAAAAATTTCCAAGTCCTTGGCTTTTGCGGGGTTTCCTTGGTAGGTTTCCCTTGATTTTTTAACACTAGCATCCTTCAACCCCTGCAGGCCCACAACTATAGACTTCCCCTTGTACGTCGCTGCCAGAACCTCCTTGCTTCATCAAAAACCAATGCAAGATGTCCACCCACATGGTGGGTCCTACATCTTCCTTGGCTGCCATCTTTTGTTGCCCATGAAATAGCGATGTCTTGAGGTCCATTTTCCTTGTGGGCTCTGCCTTTCTTGCTGCCGGCCTTTTGAACTCCGTGCCCAACTAGCCCACCGGCTACCATACGAGCATTCAATGTGGGTCGTAAATGGATTTTTTCCTATAAATAGGCCCTTTGACCTATCATTTTAACCTACCAAATTCAAAATTTATCAAAGCCCAAACAACTGTTGTAGCTTGCGTGCCTGCACCACCTCTTGAGGAAATTGAAGCATGATCTCCTCCAGTGTTCTTTATGACCTCCAAGTACGTCTTCCGCTGCCAACATGAAAAACATCCTTTTTAGTTAAGTTTCTCTAAATTTAATTGAAAATCTTGAAGAAACCTTGGATTTCCCACCCATCAACCGATTAACCATAAAATTGCACACAAACCCATTTTGGGCCTTGGAAAACTTGGCCCCACTGCCACTGTTCTTCATAGGGCGTTCAAACCCTTGTGGCCCACATCCTCATTGTTGCCACTTAAAGTGATAACTCACTTGAATGAAAACTAGAGCCTTCATGCTTGTGCAGGTCCGTCTCTGAGGGCGAACACCATCCCATCGCCTTTTGAAATATTAGATGAAATTTGAAATCTTGGAACCCCTATGGGTCTGCCTTTGTAGTTTGCCACATGCAAGCGGCCCCCATTGTGTTGCCATTTCTAAGTGGTCAAACTTTTCCAGCAACCCACATCGCGGGTCTCGCCGAAGTTTATTTTGTCAAACGTAGAAAACACTAAGTCATAACATGTGGGTTAATGCTTGCAGGCCATTGATCACTCATTGCTGCCATTTTAAACACTACTTACTAATGGTGAAACCCAAGCTGCCCTCTGCATTGCGGACCTTGCTACCTTGCTAGCCATTTACCTTTCTCACAAGAAAAAATCAAGTCTTCCTTGCAGGCCGATGTCCCCTCTCCACTGCCATTTTGAATGCCCTATGAGGTCCTTGCTTCCTTCTACCTTGTGGACTCTATGGCTCTCTATGCCACCTTGAGCTGTTGAGCAAAAAAATGTTAAGTCTGACCTTATGCTAGCTAACCTTGCGAGGGTCAGTCTATAGACCGCCCCACCATAATCACCAATGCTAAGTAGCTGAGGACCCTCGTTATAGACGCTGACCTCACTATTTCCCCCCAAGTATTCAGTGTGAAAGTGACCGAGTTCAAATGTGTTGTGGGATTTTCCTTGTGGGCCACTGCCTGTGACCCGTCGTTATCTAGTTTCCATTCACAAATGGCCACATCCTCCCTTTTTCTTACATTGTGGAGTCTGAGCTCTCCTCCATCATTTGAGTCCCTTGAAGAAAAATGACCAATGCCAAGAAGGCTTGTGGACCTGCTAGTGTAGACCACCTCCTATAGGCCACTATTTCATCACCATCATCCCTAAATAGCCTTCGCCTGATGGCTTCCCACTAGTCCCTGCTTGCGTAACTCGAAATGATTAAACCAAAGGGATAGTGCCTAGATCATCCTAGCTGCCTGTGGGCCTCACATTGCGGGGTTCTTCTTGTGGGTTTCCACCTCTTGACTATCGTTCCTTAATGACAAAGCTCCTAGTGTCCATGAAGTCCCCTGCTTCTGCATTCCTCGCACCCACATGAGAAAAATAGCTAGTTAGATGCCTCTAGAGACCTGGTAAATGATTTCACCACATGTTGAATGCCTTGTTGAAGATCTCAGCCTCTAAACCTTAATGTGGAACTTGGACTATGGGTGGCCACCTGTGGGTCACTGTGACCCCGATGCCATTCCATTCCTAACTACTCTTGATGGCCTCCAGCCTAGGGAAACCTACATCCCTCGGCTCACATCCTTGAATTTGATTCAAATGAGCCTCAAACAATGAACTTTAGTGGATTTTATGGTCTTTTGGTGCTGAATTGTTGATCTAACCCTCATTTTGTAGGATTTTTACTAATGCTTCCTTGATTTTCATGTGAATGTGCTTATTGTGTCTTTGCATGCAGGATTTATGGAATCTGCTATGAGTATATCAGGGAAGTCTATAGAGAAAGAGAAAGGAAAGAATCCTGCCAAAGCATCGAGGGGAAAAGAGGGGAAATATTAAATTAAGTACTAGTTCCATGGGGTGGAAATCACCTCCAAAGTCACCTCCATCTAGGATTTAGTATCAAATACTAACCTAGGGCATGTACATATTGATGAATTTAGACAAAGGGTCATGATCAACCCTACAAATGAGAACATCCAAAAAATAAAAAAGAATGGGCTTGCCAAGGAAATCGGCTTTCCACCTACAATTGTAGCCCTAAAACTAGTGAAAGTATGCAGAGAGTGTTGCCATAACAGTAGAAGAAAGATCATAGATCATGATAGCAGAGTTTTGGCAGATTTGTCTACCTGATCCATAGGTGAAACAATCCATATTCCTACATTTGACCCCATAGAGGAAACAAAGAAAGGATACGCTAAGAACATGTGGAAAGTCGATCCCCTAGGATGCAAAAAAGTTGATCAACCAACATTGGTTGAAGGAAAAGAGGGGTAGTGCTACTAAGGTACCCCAGGAGCTATTTAGGGGCGACTTCTATGAAGAGTACCATGATTTGGACACCTTATTGAGTAGAGTAATGGGCATCCCCACTACTTCCTTCTTCCAGGAGTGGATGTTCTATTTCATTAAGGAGATTATCCTTGGGAAAATGAAGTTCTACTGGGCCAAGATTATTAGTGAAAAAATGCACGAACAACTTATGGCGGTAAAGAAAATATCTTAGTTCTATGTGACATCCTACCTAGTATACCTACTAGCAGTTGTTTTCCCATACAAAGGCCTCTTTGCTGCACAAAACCCAAATCTAGGAAAGGGACAACTCAAAGTGTATGATCACTACCCACAATTGTAGTACATAAAATTCAAGAATGAATACTAGAGAGTGAACAATGCCTTGATAAGGCATTCATCTAGAAATTTGGGTACCTAGTCATACAGTTCCCAAAATTCACATATATCAGAACAAAGGGGTTTTTTTGAAAGACCCTACAAGCTACCTTGGTACCCAAATGACCAGATGATTATATTGGAGGTCTCAAGACAACTACAAAATTCCCATACTCTACTAAGTGATAAACACCGAGCAAGAATTTTGTACCCCCTAACATTCAGGCAAGGAATCTATGCCATCCCTATTGCCCAAGAGTATTTAGAGAAGGATATAGTAGAGTACAATTTGAATCTCCACATAGCTCGACCAAGAATGGACCCCTATGGAAAATTAAAGAAGATGGTCAAAATGAAGTATGCTCATCTGCCTCATATTGAAGACTTCTAGGATAATTTATAGGATGACAAGGAAGTACGAATGAGGCACTACATGCAGATGAAAACTCAATTTGTGCGGTCAATAAACTTGTTACTGGTGCCTGATCAAATTGTGGAGGAGGAGAAAACCATTCTTGATGAGATATTCGATGTTGTGGCCAACTTGCCCCTACCACTAATAGATTGGGATGAAGAAGAGGTCAACGACCTCGACATAGTAATGCAGCAAGTAGAGACTAGGACCAAGCAATGGGTAGATACTCAAATTTCCTAGCTCAAATTGTAAGGAGCTATCCTGACATATGGTGAGCTCGAGGATGAGCTCAAAAGTGAAACTAATAGTGGAGCAGCTACTTCCCCAATAGAAGAAACCCTTAAATCTCTGTCAGCAACAAGATCAAGGAAAAGGAAGGATGTTTTTGAATGCCAACCAAAGCATAAGGTCTATACACGAAAGACCAAAAAGGAGAATCCTCAAAGAAGGTGAAGAAATCAAGAGTATTTAGTGAAATGCCAACCATTAAAGAGGATCCAAAACATGGAGGAGAAGAGTTTGAGTGATCAGAGTCACCACCTACCACCTCTGCTCCCACCTCTACTGCTGCCATTGCCACTCCTCCACCTCCTATCTCTCAGGTGCTTCCTGTTTCCTCTCCGCCCACTGTGGACATCTCAGTCCACCTCACTTTAACCTCACTAATGGCCCCAATTATGGTATTGGATTCATCTTTAGCCACAACATCCTTTTTTTCATCTACCTCACTGCCCCCTCCATTACCCACTCTTTTTGCTGCAATACCTTAAGTAGCCACTACTACTATTCCTCCTCTCACCCTGCCTGAAGCCTTTGCAAAATACATGCAAGGGATACCTGTGATGGCCCAAATTGCTGTGGGCCTGCCCATTCCTCCACCACCTACAAATCCACCAAAAATGGAGGCCACTATGAAGATATTAGAAGAAATTGAGAAACATCAAAGGGAGGCTACCAAAGGAATAGTTGAGGAACCCAAGGAACCTTTTAAGGATGATAATTTCAAGCACTCGAAGGGTGGAATGAGCATGAACATTGATAAGTTGGTGATCAATGAGGAAAAAAAATCTCCTCAAAAGAGAACACTGAAGCTCTCAATGCCAAATACATTATAGAGACCTCAAATCAAGAGCTTGAAGAAGAGCTATCCCAACATCTCAGGGATATAGGAGAAGAGGCTGAATCTGAGAAGCAGCCTTCTAGAGACAAAGAGGACACTGATGTCAATGTTGAAATACTCAAAGATCCTCCACTAATTAGCCAAGACAAGGGTCTTATCCAAGAAAAGGTACCTCCTAAAGGAGAGAAAGAAGAAGAAAAAGAAGAAGAAAAGGAAGAAGATGCACCAAAGAAGAGTCCTGGGCTACAACATCATGTAGAGCTTGAATAGGAAGAAGAAAGAGTGCCTCATAAAGAAAGCATCACTGAGGAAAGCATAGAAACCACTAATTTAGATAGGGAAAAAACTATACATATTGAGGACTCAGATGAAGAAGAAGAAAGAACTAAATGAGAAGCCCTAGACCATGAGGAGAAACAACTCCAACATGCACAAAGAGAGGAAGGTGATCATGAATCACCAAAAGGGTAAACTCAGATGCCTGACTAGCTAGGAAAGAAGTTGTGAAATAAGGCTCCTACTCTCGTGGTTGGTGGTGGGAGACTTCAACTCCCCCTTATATCCTTTGGAGAAAAGTGGTGGTCTAGTGGATTATTCTAACAACATGGCTGATATGTTGAACTTATTGAGTACTACTGGCCTAATTGACATTGACTTATCAGGCCAAACCTTTACTTGGAACAACAAGCATCTTGGGGAGGGCTTGATTCAAGTCATATTAGATAGATTCCTTTGCTCCAACAACTTGACGAACCTGCTCAATGCTAATCTTCTTGCCCTACCTAGGACTTTTTCTGACCACAACCCGTTGTTGCTAGTCATGAAAGACCATTTTGTTGTTGGACCTTTCCCCTTCTGGTTCAAGATAATTTGGAATTCCCACCCTAATTTCAAGAATAAAATTGTTGAATGGTAGAATATTCTTGTTCGTGTCTCCCCCATGTTCAGGTTATTTTTTAAAATTAAAAATATCAAATGCATGGTGAAAGGTTGGAAAAAAAAATCTTTTGGGGATGTCTTCCAAAAAAAAAGCTTTAGGGGATAAGTTGAAAACTATCCAAAAGAAAATGAAGGATGGGGATGTTAGCTTGCCAACCTGCAACCAGGAAAGAGAGAGTCAAATGGAGTAGGAGCAAATTTTAAGGAAAGAGGAAATTTATGGAAACAAAAATCTAGAGTTCAATGGTTGCAAGAAGGGGATATAAATACCTCATTTTTTCATGTTTCCACTCTAAAACATATGAAAAGGAATCAGATAACTAAGTTTCATAATGAGTAGGGGCTATGGTCAGTACACCCACCCAAATTGACCTTTTGGTGGCAAACTCTTTTTAGAAGGCTTATTTGGCCCCTCTTGAGGCTCCTAATCCAACTTTGGACAATCTACTATTGGACCCTCTCTGGATCATCATTACCCAGAATGATAACCTTAGCATCCTTAGTGCTATCACCCCTAAGGAAGTCTAGATGGATCCTTTCAACATGGGGGCCTACAAGGTGCTTGGCATTGATGGCTTCTCCATGGCCTTCTTTCAATTTTTTTGGGAGATTGCTAGTGGGGACCTTGCCTTGGCTACTCGTGATTTCTTCAAATCTGGTAAGCTTCTCAAATAAATGAACCACACTTTTATTGCCTTAATTCTAAAGATTGTTGATCCCCAGTCTATGACTGATTTTAGGCCCATCAGCCTCTACAATACCTTTTATAAAATCCTCTCTAAAATTTTGGTGAACCATCTCAAACCCCTCCTAGACCACATTATTAGCCCCTTTTAAAAAGGATTTGTGCCTGGTCGTCATATTCCGGATGCTACTTTAGCTACTCATGAATTTCTCCATTCTGTTGACATATGCAATAATGCTAGTATGATGCTTAAATTGGATATTTAAAAAGCCTATGATAAGGTGGTTCGGGACTTTGTCCCTGAAGTCTTAGCTAAGTTTAGGTTTGACCAATTTGTGGTTAAAATAGTAATGGAATGCATATCTATGGTGAAGTACTATGTTCTAGTTAATGGGACTCCTTTTGGTTTTTTTAATGCTGGGAGAGGCATCAAATAGGGAGATCCCCTCTCACCCTATTTATCTACCATGATTGCAGATTTCTTGAGTAGGAACATATCTAATCTACTGTCGAAAGGGTCAATTAAGGGTATTAAGGCTGCCTCTTCTTTTGAACCTACTATTATCCAACAATTTGTGGATAATACCATTATATTTGGGAAAGCTTCTATGATTGAAGCTAGGAAATGGAAAAATTGTCTCAATAACTATGTTGTGCATGCTCTAGGCAATCTATTAACTATAATAAAAGTATGATTTATTTCTTCAACAAAATTCCTACCCTTCAAGCTCGGGTGGTTGTTGTTCTAGGTTGTATGAGTGGCTCTCTCTCTTTAGTGTATCTTGGTTTACGCCTTACTGTTAGGGAAGTCACTCCTAACTTCTGGAATTTGGTCCTTGAAAGGATCCAAAGGAAGTTGGAAGGCTAGAAAGGTTCCATCTTTAGTCATGCTAAAAAATTGTAGCTCCTTTTTGCTGCTCTTTAAGGGATCCCTATTTACTTCCTTTCCATTTTCAAGAACCCCAGATATATTATTGAGAAGTTTGAAAAAATACAAAGGAATTTTCTATGGTCAGGGACTAAGGAAAAGAAGAAGTTTTCTTTGGTTAAATGGGAAAAAAATATTCAACCTAAACATTGTGGCTGGCTTGGGATAAGGAATATCCTTTTTACCAATAAGGCTTTGATTGCCAAGGTGGGTTGGAACCAATTGAAAAATAGGAAATATTGGTGCAAGATTATGAACACTAAGTACCTTCACAATAGACCTTTGATTAACTACTTGTCTGATGATTATCCTTTAGGTTATTTGGCTTGGAAGAACATTTTTAGTTTTCAAGGGATGCTTAAGACATGGATGGAATGGAAGATAGGAAATGGTAATAGTATCAGATTCTTGGAGGACCTTTGGTTATTTGACACCCCTCTGGCACACTCTAATTTTGGGAACCTAACGAGCCCAACACAACATTTCTTTGGAATTTACATTAGAGATTACCTCCTTGGCCTACAAGGGGCCAAGAATTGGAATGACCTGGTTCTTTGATACCCTTTGTCTCCTAATCTGAGTCTCTTGGCCAAGTCCCTGTAGGAGCTGCTCTCCCTTACTAGATTACTGCCAACCAACATGGTGGATGAATTCTTCTAGACTCATGATAAGTAGGGTGGTCTTTTAGTTAAAACAACTTACAAACTACTATTAGACCAGGGTGTGGTCCTTGATCTTTGGAAGTAGGTTTGGAACAAACACATGATCTCGAAAATAAAATTCTTTTGGTGGACTGCCTGCCATAATAGGATTCTTACATAGGACAATTTGTGGAAAAGGGAATTCCAGATCCCTAACAGGTGCTTTTTATGCATGTGTAATGAAGAATCTGCAGATCACTTGCTACTACATTGCTCATTTGTTGTTGGTGTGTGGGAAGTGGCTTTGGAGCAATTGGGAATTCAGTGGAATATTTGTAAGGACATTAAATCCTTCATCTTGAGTTGGTCAGGACCTTTCATTCACCCCTTACCTCATGAGATCTGGAATCAGGTCCCCCCCATTATCTATTGGTGCTTGTGGAAAGAGAGGAACAATATGATATTTACAATAATGGGTTACAATTTTTGGCCAAACTTGACATTAAAATCAGGATTTTTCACCAGACATTCACTTTCTTACACCTATAGCAGCTAAACCATTAAGGTTTTGAAGATGAATCAAACTAGTTATTTGTTAGATATTTTGTATAGATTCTAATTATATTTAAAAAAAAAAATAAAAAAATAAATTGTGAATCATTCAACATTTTAAAAAGTGATGTTCACTTCGGCGCACATAACTTTTTTTTATAGATAGGATACAATTCTGATTTTTAAAATGGAATTTTTTCACACCAATATCTAGGGGATGGATATTTTTTCATAATTTTTTGTTACATATATTTTTTTTTATAATTAATTTTCCAAGTTTGCGTAATTATAATTTGGGCAGAGGTGTACTTCGACACGCATAACTTTTTTTGTATTCATTTGAATTAACTTAATCTTTTTTTGTTGGAATAAGGACATCAATACTTAGGGCACATGTATTTTTTAGAATTTTTTTTCTCTATTTTTCTATTTTTTCGTATGTGTGAAATAAAGAACTTGATGTTCATTGAAAATCCTACATTCATAAGAAATAAGAAATAAATATAATAATCAAATCAAACATATTTAAAATTTTACTTTTTAGGAAGCTTATAATAAGGGCTACAGGCTTACAAAGCATAAATTTTAAATGAATTCAATTGATCACTCAAAAGGTAAATCAAATGTGGTTTTTTATTAGCATTTTGATAGGTGTAGAGGAGACTCGATTATAGGTATGGTTTAAATCTAACAAGGTTCTATCCAAGGGGGTTTGATCTAAGGGGGTTTGATCAATCCCTCTTTAACTAAAATAATTTAAATGGAACCTTTAAAGTCATAAATCATTGTATTTTCTAAAAATATGTGATTTCAAGCAAAAATCAGGATGTCCCAAAAAGTGTAACCCATTATTGTGGCAGCACATGAGACTGAAGGAGGTGTTTGGTATAGGGTCAAGGCTTATCATGGAAAACATATCCCTTTTCAAAGGGGAAATCCCAGATAAATGCCCAATTGAGTGGGAAATTAATATGGCTAAAGCTTGGCATCAAAACCTTGATGTCAATTCCTTTGACAATTCTAGATCCCGGGCCAGACGGGACACTGTCTGGAAACCTCTGGACCATGGTTGGTATAAAATTAATTTTGATGGGGCAGCCAAAGGAAACCCAAGTAGAGCAAACATAGGAGGCTTAATTAGAGATTGCAAGGGTTATTTCATGGCTGGTTACTTAGGGGGGATTGGAATCCAATCTTCTATGATTGATGAAGCAAGAGAAATGCTAAAGGGAATTCAGTTACCTGTCACTACGGGGATTAAGAATTTACATATAGAAGGAGATTATAAGTCTATCATCGATGCCGTTAATCTTGACAGATTATTGGAATGGAGCACTAAAGACATTTTATTAGACATAAAGCTTTTTGTGTCTAAGTTGAATTTGAAGATTACTACCCACATTTACCAGGAGGGTAATCAAGTGGCTAATGCCTTGGCTAGCCTTGGTACCCATTGGAAAATTTCCAAGTGCTAGCAAAATTTGGGGAACCTACTACCAGGTATTCAGGGTTTAATCCTTAAGGAGCAAGGCACATATTTGGTCCATGATAATAACTAATTATATGATATATTTGGCCTTATGGGAGGTCCACATTCTTGTCTTCTAGGCTATGTGGATGGGTTTGAATGTTGAGGTGTCTTACAAGTGGCAAAATTTGAATAATGGGGTGGAGTTCAATTTTAAAAAGGCTATTATGAGGAATTTTGGAGAGTACTTTATGATTAAGACCAAATTGGGTTGTGCCTTATGTAATCTCTTTTTTGGGTTTGCACTAAACACTCATATATCCTTAGAGATATTTAATTTCAAATTTGATGTGACCAATAATTACGAGGTGAAGCTTTTGATTGGTCCTATATTTTTTGCTAATTTGTTTCCTATGCTAATGGGAAGGATCTTAGGTTTATCTAAATTTGGCCCTATGGTCATCTTGCATGGGTACTTGTGCAAGAGCAATTTTGAAGGAAAACCTTCCATTTCCATCATTTCTTGCTTACCTGTTGCAAGTTTTTGAAGATTTTGATTAATGAGATCGCCAAGATTGCCTTTAGGGATTTAACTCCTCAAGTGTGTGTACTGTACATGACCTTGATTGCCCAAGGTTGCATCATTTGGATTAAGAACTTAAGTGTGTGGGTGACCTATCACTTAACCAACATTTCTAACCTTTTTCTCTCAAAAAGTTACTAGTTTTTCTGTGTGTAGAACAGTGACATGGGAGGTGTAAGGGTGAGAATGAAGCCTAAAAATTGTGGGGAATTTCGTAAGGACCCATTGGTTTGGCAAATTTTCATTGAAGGTGGGATGGTGCCTCTGATGGAAATTTTGGTGGGTCATGACCCAAGTTTATCTATGTAGTTTGTGAATTCCTAGAAAGAAAGAAGGGTTACCATGGGCAGTATCTCCTTTGAAGTGAACAAGAAGGTGATTGCTCAAGCGATGAGGCTATTTTGTACCAGAAAGTACCTAAAGCATACTAAGGCCCAAGAAAATGAAAGCTTGAATTCCTTCTTTGTGGGTAATGAAAAACCTGTTTGTAACCAGTCAGGGTTTGAAAGAGAAGCTCTCCCACAGTTTTGGGACAAGGTTTGCCTTGCTCAAGGAAGTATGTTACCTTAGAAGGTAGATACAAAACCTACTATTTCTATCACTTTCCTCTTTTTAATCACCTCCAACACAAAATTTTGTTAAACTTCCCTTTTCTCTTAAGGTTTTAGAAGCTCTGTTGAGAAGTGCATTGATTCTACATGCCAAAACCAAGGGGATACTCCTCCCCTATTGCTCCACCAAGGCCTCATTTTGATGCTCTAACACTTTCATCTTGTGTTATGCCCTCCCAAGCCTATTTTTTCTATCTGCATTGAGGAAATTGAACCCCTTTTTGTGACCAATATCTCCCTAGCCGAGTCCAAAGGTCCCATAAGAAAAATCCCTCCTGTTACCGCTGAAAATTTTAAGCCTAAATCAGCCACCAAGAAGTTTAAGGGGAGTGCAGGGATTGCCCAGTCTAGTGTTACAACTAGTCTTTGTGAGCTTAAGTCTACCTTAGCCAAGTCTGTCAACAAACTTACCACTAAAAATAAAGTGAAGGATGAGGAGAAGGGTTTGATGGAGCTTCTAGCCATAGAAAACATAGGAAAAAATGTGATGGGTATGGACTCCAAGGGGAATACTATGGTTGGTGTTACGATGGAGACTAGTGTCAAAAATCCCAACATCAGGAGGTCTAGTAGGCTAGAAAAAAATAACAATAAAGTGTAGATTAATGAAGTGGATAATAATGAGGAGTGGTCTGACAACAAAGGTATTAGGGATGTGGAGGACTTTGGGGATGGTGAGGAGGAGTATGTTGAAGGCCCCACACCATTTTGTAATTTAGAAAAGTGCATAAGGAGAAATCGACTTCCCAATCCTCTGAACCTCTAAATGTGAAGTGTACTAATATTGAGAAGATTGTGGATAAAGGGGAGGATCTTCATGTGCTGCAGGAAAGGATGGGGAAGATGGAGAAGAAGTTCAATGGCTTGAACCATTTCACTGTCAAGTTAGTCCATTGTGTTACCAACACCCTCTTTGATGTGATGAAGGACAAGATGGATAACAAGACTAATGAACAAGGACTTAAATGGGTCAGGGATGGCATTTTCAATCTCCTCTCTTAGAATTGGGAGAATTCCGGTTAATCTACTGCTACTGTGTGGTGTGTCTATCAGTTGTTGATTTGTTATGTCTGTGTTTTTTGGCTAGTTGTTTTTGTCTTTTGGACTTGATATTTTTTGGCCCTTGAGGCTCACTGTGTAAAGGGTACAAAAACTTGTAAATGCTTCTTACCATATAAAAAAAATTCTATAATTCATTTCTTTTCTGTAAAAAAACCTCTACTAGGACTAAAACGCCCTTCCTAGCGTCTTAGTCCCTCAGTATTTTTGCTTCAAAAATATCTCTTTGCTGTTTGCTACCTATTTCAGCCTATGGAACTTTATAATCTCACTAGGAGGATGAAGATTCCATTCTTGGCATCTTAGTCCCTATTGACTTTGATTCTCTAGTTTTTCAGGATTTGAAATTGCTTTGTTGTGTTTCTGTTGGCAGGCTTTAGTTTTTTGTTTTAGTTTCTCAATTTGTTGTTATTCCATTTCATTTCATTTCAAGTGCATTTATTCAATCATCATGGATATGTGCTTTGGAAAATTATGGATGTCCTTGAAATCTTTGGTAGATGCATCAAATTGTGCCTTTGGTAATGACCCTAATGAAATTGAACCCACTCATGCTCAACCAACTCCTAATGCATGTCCTCATGATGTTGAAAGCATTGGAGAAGATGACAACAACATGAATAAGTTCCTAAATGGTTGTCTTCATAACCTTGAAGCTAATGCATCTTTCTATTCCTCCATGAAACAACTAGATCCTCCCACAGTGCCACTTCTTGAGATGTTTGGTTACTTATGTATACACCTAAAATTGATCTGGATAATTAATTAATTAAATACAAGTTATTTAATTAATAAACCTCTTATTTTGTCTACTTATAAATAAATTGTAAATTTGTTTATATAGTTCAAATTTTCTAATTCTTCTATCTTAAATCACATTCTTCTAATATTAATTAATAAACAAATGTCAATAGTTTGTTTTATTTAATTATCTTTCCTCTTATTAAATTTAAATTCTAAAATTTGAATTTAGTCACATGTCTACAAATTTTTCCTCTTGCCACCTCATCATGTGTCTCATGAATTTAAATATCCTTAATATTTAAATTGGCATTATCAAGTCAACAAATTCTAAAACAAAATTAAGACACTTGGCTCTCTTCCTCCATTTATTCTCTCTCACACTTGGAAAAGTGTTCTATTAAAGGGAACACTCTCCTTGATTCTCTCTAACTTCTTCATCCTCCACCCTCGATCTCTCCAGCTAAAATCCTAACCATTGGTTGCTACCACATCAGAATATGTCTTGGAAAATCTCTAAATGCAGCCTCATTCTACAACATTTCATATCCAAAATTTGAGCAATCTTACTCTACAAAATTTTCATTAGAGCATTTGTGAGCATTTAGTATTCTTAGCACTTAGAATTGATTAGCATAATGATAGCTTAGTTTGGTAGCTACATTTTAGTTATCATGGTAGTTTTTATACAGTATTTGTACCACAACATTTAGCATCATATCTTTATCACAACATCATTTTCATATCACTCATCAAACATGTAGTTTATCAATCATATAGGAATATATTTCTTGCATTTTACAACATTCCTTTCTTCAGGTTGTCATTGTAAAGGTCATAAGTGCACACACAATATGATAGCCATTATGATTTAACGAATCCTTGAAGATAAGAAATAATGGGACGACTTTAGGGAATTTGTTTTGTTTCAATTCAATTACATTTGTGATCTGAATTCTCTAATATAATGTTTCATTAATTGTGTGGTTTTATTACTTGTTCACATATTTTACACACACAACTTACATCCTAAAATCAAAGAAAAAGTTGAACCTAAGTTCCCTAAAATAGGTGAACCTAGTTCCTCTAAACAAGCAAACACTCAACCATTTTATGATAACAAAGTAACAAACACTCTAATCAACCTAGAAGAAATGTATGGCAAAGGCTTCACCATCTTGAGCAAACAAGGATGTGAAACATCAAGTGAACATGAAATCCATCAACTCTTAGAGAAAAAACCAACTGATGAAAACACAAAGGGATTAGGATACCAAGATCCATCTCATAAAGAAAATCCTCCTAGAGAATATCTAAGGCTCCAAAGTGATGGTATGGTGATCTTAGATTCTCCCCTTGAATTGAATATCCTTCTCCCTCAAGAACAACCAATAAATCATAACAATGACAAGGAAGATAGGATAACCTTAGGTCCTTCTCCTTATTCAACTACAAAAGTTGGAGAATATAGCTAGAGAAACACATCTCATAGAATAAAGAAACCTCAATACACTTTTCCACCATCTTCAACCAAGTGAACTTTACATATCCTTTTAAGTCAAGGACTTATTACATTACCACCCATGCCTGAAAATTAATTTCCAAATCCTAAGAACAAAAACACATCTTATTGCAAATATCATGAAGAATTTTCACTCACAGTACTGATGCATGTCACACCTTAAAACAAGAATTTAAATGGCTTGACATTATAGAAATAATCCCTTAAAGTGGGACCTCTCATCATGTAATAGTTGTAGAATACTCTTTTCTCACTATTACATGATCCTTCTCATCACCTAACTCAGCCCATTCTTGTCTTGCACTCAGTGGAGACAAGGAGTTGTTGGCCTTGTCCTAGTAAGACATTTGTTGTTGTCCCTTTGGTTCGTTATCTACCTTCTGCTTATACATACTAATATTGGGGAGGCATATGACTTGATTTAGGTTGAATTTCCTATGCCTTACAAGTCTTTTTCATTTTCTTTTTGTTTGCTTGCATGTGCGTAAAGTGATCCCCCATAGTGTTTTGTTTGATGTTTCTCTCTCTATGTGCATTCCTCTATTTGTACCTTCATTCTTCTATATGTCGTATACTTTTTCCTTTTGATTGATATTTTATCATTTCCTTTCCTTTTCATTTCTTATGTTTTCCTTTTGGGGATGATGCAAGGCATTGAGACATTCATGTCTCCTTCATGTTGACCCAAAATATTTTTCATTATCTTTTCTTTTCTTTTCATTTTCCTTTTCATTTGTCTTGTTTTTTCCTTTTGGGGATGACACAATGCATCAAGACACCCTATGTATCTTCTATGTCGACCCAAAAGGCTCTTTCTTTTTCTTTGTTTTCACTCTCTTTGTGTCATTATTCTAGTTTTGTGTAATATTTGGGGAATGATAATTTTGAGCTCTCTAAAAACATTGTAGCAAAGAACATATTGACTCCAAATCTATAGATCCCTTATGTGTTTGGTGTTATCATTTTGGGGGCAACCCCATTCCTTTCCTTTTCTCTCACATGACGTAGATTTACTTGGAAACACATGACTTGGCATAGGGATTTCCAAGTTGGCTCTCATGTCTTCCTTCTTGTTTGCATTTACATTTGCTACTTTAAAGTAATTGCTCACAACATGGTGTTAGCAATTTATTTAAACTGGGGGCATACATTGGCATTATTTTAGCATGATTTCACTTGCATTTTTTTTCCTTTTCATGTTCTTTGATGTGATTTTCTTATTTCACATGATGTGCTTTCCTCTTTGTGGCGACGTTGGTAATAATTTCCTTCAAGAGAGTGATCTATCTTACCATATTATATTCACCTTAGTGGTGATGCGACACACTACATCCCTTAAGTGGTGAATCTTTTATTCTTTGATTGGTCCTCTCTTGGAGAAATTAGGCATGATGTCCCCTAAGGGTAAGACCTTATGTGAACTAAGCAAAATCCCTTTGAGCATCCATCATTCTTGTTGCATTTTTGTACCTTATTAAATTCATGGAGGTATGGATTTAATATGGTCCCTTAGGAATCACCTAGTGAACAGCTAGTTTCACTAGCTCTAGTGAGCATGCATTTTTGTACCTTATTAAAGTCATGGAGGTATGGCTTTAATATAGCTCCTTAGGGTTCACCTAGTGGACAAATAGCTCCCACTAGCCCTTATGAGCATGCATTTTGTTTGCATAGTGGACAACACGTTCCACTTGTAAACTTATTTTTGGACAAATAATCTAGAACTAGTCCACCGTGTTGGACGACTGGTCGAAGCTTGTTTCGTTGGATTTTTCCTTTTTATTTTTCCTTTTTCTTTTCTTTGATGGTGTATGTTTGCAATTTGATTATGGCTTCATATATCATCCACAAGCCTGTTCCTTTGTACTTATGTTGGTCTTGCCATATGATCTTGATCCTAGGGGCTTGGCCACCCTCTTGATTGTTGTCATCCTATCTTGCTAACATTTGTACATTGAACCCCTCTTGACTGCATGGTTGGCTACTTTAGTGTGAGTTTAAAGAAAGTTCATCCTCTCACTCAAGTGGGGGCTAATATAGTGTAGTAAAATGCATACCCTTGCATTTTCACACTTGTTTGGGCACGCCTTGCTTTATTTATGCTTCTTTATGGCTTAATTGGTCCTGTTTTGTGTCCACAAGCCCTATGAATGAAATGTTTTTTTGTTTAATCCTAAAATTATCCAATGCATAAATAATAATTTAATACTTAGTAGGTGTGTCCCTGAATTTTGGGTCAGGACTAAAACACCACCTAGGTTGTCTTTGCCCCCCAAGGCTCTCAGGACCTTGATTTTGGCATATCTGGATTGGGCCACTTTTTGGTGTATGTGCCCCAAGTTTTTAGAACTTGGGACTAAGATACTACCTAGGCCGTCTTAGTCCTCCTTGAGTCATTTTTGAGATTTAATTTCAAATTATGGTGGGATTTAGCCTCCTTTATTTAATGAATTCATATGTCGGCTCAATGTGATATAATTTCAAGATATTGAACATAAATAAGTATAAATACAAGGTTCATTCATTGATTTCAATCCAATTCTTTTGTGAGAGCATTCATAATATAAAATTGAGTTCACAAGAGCATTCATGAGCAAATTCATCAAGCATTTGGAGCCATTTCATATTCAAGCATCATATCAAAGAGTTTTCTTGCATCATATGTGTTGTTGTGCTAACATTTGTGATGTAGGGTTTTGATTCAAGAAAAGCAATTCAAGTCCAATCTTTCAAGCATTCAAGATCCATATCCATTGCAACCATTGCACATAAGTTTGTAGACTTGACAAGGGTTTGGTGAGTTGTAGCATTGCATGTTCTTCATTATTTCTATTTTATTTGAAGGTTTAATTACCAACAATGGGTTTGACCAAGGCAAACCCCCATTCACTAACAAACAATGTTAAAGTTTTTTCCTCTTGCATATTTGTGATTATAGATCTAGGTTAAAGTCTCAAAGATCACTTGGAGCGCAAAGTTGCAAAAGTTGTAAAGTTTCATTACAAAGTTGTCATCTTCATGGAAACTCACCTACAGGCTATATTTAGAAGTTTCAAAACTTGATATATGGAGGGAAGCAAGTGCGGACCTAAGAGCTCAGGATGCTGCTCAAAGTTTGCAGAAATTCAGAATGGAACTAATATGCCATGTTGGGAATCTTAGTCCTCCTAGGTCTATTTTTTTAGAGATCCAGTTCTGAGATTTGAAGACTCCGTATTTTCCCTAAAAAATAGTTGTGGGACTAATATGTCATTCTAGGCATCTTAGTCCTCCACAACATATTTTGGAAGCTTCTTCACATTTCTAGAATCCTCACATCTCTAGATTTCCTAGGTGCACACATACTATCTCCCTGTTGCATAATGTCATCATTTGCATCTTTCTTTAGCTTACATTTCTAGCTATAGGTCATTCTACAAATCACAATGTGTTTTCCAAAATTTTCTTTTTCAAGCATTTTAGATTTGTAGTGAACCCCTTAGAACTTAAAGACCCCTTCCTACGTCCTTCCTAATTTCAAATTGGATCACCTAGTGAGCATATTAATCAATCCAATTGGGATCCCTAGGATATTAGTGAATGATTGTGTGGGAAAAAGAGTGTTATCTCAAGGTATCCAATTTTCCCCTACATCAGTTATGACCTATTGTCTTTTCTTGATAAGTCTTTTGAGAGGTGGCCAATTTGAAAAATGTTGTTGAGGAGATTAAGGTTATGGTGCAGAGGAGAGGGAAAAGTTACAGGAAGAGTTTGCTAGTATGCGTAGTGACTAGGAAAAAAACTTTGAAATGCTTAGAGGAGACAATTGATTATAGCAATGAAATGGTGAAAAATTCTACAGTCACCATTCAGGTGTTCTAGTAGGAGCTACATAATAGCCATGGTAAGAGGACTAGGAAGCTTCTTTGTCTAAAAAGAAGGGAAAAAAGTGGATTATTCAACTACGCCCATTATCCAAGGGGGAGAGCCCGCCCAATATAAACTATTGTCATTCAAATAAAAATTAAAATCTCTCGTGAAAGAATGAAATGCAAATAAAAATGCTAAATAAATTGTAAAGGAAAACATTTTTTCTCTAAAATTAGTAGGATAAATGAATCCAACCATCAGAAACACAAATCATCCTAGATCAGTTCATTAATATTTGAAGAAGTTATAAATTAAATACTTTAATCTTAAGCTATAAAAAAATTAATAGATTGAGGTAATTATCTCTTGATACAATTATGGTCCAAAAAATTGTGTTTGACACTTAAATTTGGGTTTCTTGATACTAGGACTATTAAAGCTCTATATATGTTTCACCTATAAGTTAGAATGGTTTATCAAATTTTTGAAGGGTCTCATTGGTGGCTCCTTGAAATTTTGTAAATGTAATCTCTAGCCACACACTTAATATGATAAATTACATAGGATTTTTATCTTATTTTCTTATTTTTTCTTTCTTAGATTTGAGTGTTAATCTCATGGTTGTTAAGAACACTATTAGAGAGTTATTGAATTATTAGGGTATAATTTGTTTTAGGCTAATCCATAAATAAATAGCTTCATGATCATGTGAATATTTTAGGAGACTAATATTTTGGTACACAAATGTTATAGATTGATAATACACATTCTAAGTCATTTAGTACACCAACAGAAGTGTTCCTAACATGATCCTTCATTAAATAAAAAAAATTAAATAATATGTATGAATTGTTAAGAAATATAATTTATACTTTTAAATAAAATAACATAGCATTAAATCACTCAAATGTGAATTTATTCAACTCATGGCTATTAAGGGAAGGGGTTCAAAACTTCAATTTTATTAATTTAAATATTTTAATTTTTGGTGTCAATTCTCCAAGTGTGGGCTTAACCAATAAAAGGGTGTGCTATTATTAATGCGAGAATGAAATTCACAAGAATTTATGCATAATAATACAATAAGGTAAATTTTTTTAGAATATGTGTCAAGAAGGATGGGGAAATGATTAAAGAATGAGTCCAACATTACACAAACTACATCATTTATCAATATTTAATTACATTAAAGTATTCTAAAAAATAGTTTCAAAATTAAATTAATTGATATAGGTCTACAAATATCAGCATTACATTATTATAAGGTGATTTCTCATATAATAATATAAAATATAAATAAAGGTAACACATTATAACACAGTCTCAATTTACTTATTAGTTCCTCTCAAAGGAATTATAGGCACCAACTGTGCTTTAACTAGTGATTAATAAGTCTGTTCTTAACCAATGAGAGATCATTTTTATGTTCTATTTAACAAATATCTGTGTATTATTAAGGTTTTTCTGCCACAAAGACTATAATATAAAATAATCTTGTAACAAATTCAAATAAATAATATTACAATAATAATTTAACAAAATATTATAATACTATAATATATACATACTATATGTAACATATAGAATGTATAATATATAATTTTAACACTATTTTATAATATATACAATATAACATGTAACATATATAACATCTAATATATAATATAATATATTAAATAATAAAATTATAATTGTAAAAAAACTATGGCGCTGCTCTCCTCTACTCCCATCACTTGTTCGACCGTGGGTAACCAATGCTTTCACTCATGGAATCCTCTGGCGCTTGATCTAGATCTGCAGGTGTGCAATTGCAAGGATTTCACTCTGAATGAGAATGATGATTGCAAGGCGGATGCCTAGAACGGGCTCGATGGTGGGGCAAAGGTGGCTAGGGTGATCGAAGGGCTTGGTGTGGAGGTTGGAAGGTTTCAGAGGACGGATCATGAGCACCCTGTGGATGAGAAGCATTGTGGCTAGGTTTTGTTGGGTTCCTTTAGAGATGTCGTGAGGATGGGATGACCGAATGTTAGCATGGGTCCACATGCAAACCCTAAGGATGGGTAGATCTCTCTTAACTCTACGAACCCTAGGTGTGGAGATGGCCTCAAGTCGAGCTCTCCCTTTCCAATTTGTGCATCTTCCTTTGTTCTAGAAGTTTTTCTAGAGAATCTGGCTCTTGATTAGGAGGAATTTTTGTCTAACCATGCCATGATTTGCCAATTTTCAAGGATACGGCCGAAGCTATGTGATTTGCATGCTTGGGTTTTAGAGAATTGGCAGGAGTATATGGGGGGGAGATTAGCATTTACCCCTATTCAAATGGGTTTTTTATTCTAGAATTTGATTCTCAGAAAGATAAGCAACTGATAATGGAGTGTGGCCCTTGGATTTTCCAAGGGGATTTTCTATGTATGAAACCCTGGTTTCTGATGTTTGACCCTCGAACATAAATTTTCAGCTTAGCATATTTGTGGGTTCGGTTGCCTTATCTTCCCATTCAATTTTGGGAACTTGACTGCTTGAGGGCCATCGACAATGTCCTGGGAAATTACCTTTGCGCTACTGAGGGAATGATCAACTACCAAAATTCCACTTGCACTCGAATTTGTGTCGAAATGGATTTGGCAAAGAGTCTCCCTGCTGAGATGATCCTGAAGGTTGGTAACAAAAGTTGGAGGCAGCCTCTTGATTATGAAAAGATTGCTTTTAGATGTAGGTACTTCTTTTTGATAGATCATTCTGCCTCTCGGAGCTAGAAGCAGCATGCCCTTGGGAACAAAGGCACGAGAAAGCCTTCATGGTGGGTTGGTGCTAAATCAAAGCACTATGTTGTTCCTTCCCCTCCTCCCAAATCTCCAACAAAGCCTCAAGCCTCTCCAAAGGGGATTCTTTCTTCTTCTTCTTATGGGGACCAACCTTTGGCCCCGCTTAATAGGAATTCAGAGGACTTGGCGGCTGTTGCTCTGATAGATGGGAAGTAGGGTGCTTCAGACAACGCTACTTCAACAATTTCAAATCATTCCTTAGTGTCCTCGATCCCTCCTATTCTCATTGGCTTATATCCTATGGGTTCTGATCAGCCGGACCAAACTCCATCTGGGGAGGTGATGCGGAAGGCTCCCTTAGCGGAGGTGGAGCAAAATATGACGACGTCACCTCATTGTGAGAAGGAATGGATAAAGGTAAGAAGGAGGAAATCTACCCCAAACAAGCATAATATGTTTCTCAGATCAGCCACAAAAGAAGGAAGTGCCTCAGAGGTGGCTCTCTGATGGCTGGGTAGTAATTGGGTTCGTGCATGGTGGCTGTGATATTGGAGGTTTGGGTGTCTTTGGTTTGGAGTTAGGTGGTTTGGATGTTTAGTGGTTTAGGGGTTTGCATAGTCTTTCTATGAGATTGGGGTTGGTGTTTAGGGTGGTTTAGGGGATGGGTTTGATGTCTCTCTGCTTGATGATGAGCTGGACAATGTAATAATTTTGCAAATATAATAGAATGGGTGTTGGCCCTACCCAACAATTAAATTATCAAAAAAAATATTATAATTGTATATTTTAATTTTAAATTATGTAATATATTACCTTTTAAATAATTTAATATATTTTTAATATATTATATTATTAAATATTTTTATAATATATTATATTAAATTAATATCTAATATATTAAATTAATCTTGTATATCATTCTTTATATAACTTAAAATTATTTAAATTATTTAATTTAATGTTAACAATAATATAATTTAAATTTATAGATATAAAGTTTATTATTTAGTGATATAAGTGGTAAATAGTGGTTTAAATAATTTATTTACATAAGTGTAAATAATTTATTTAAATAAGTTTAAATAAATTATTTAAATAAGTTTAAGTTTAAATTTATAAGAATGTATTATTTAAACAATTTGTTCAAACTTATTTAAACAATTTGTTCAAACTTATTTAAACAATTTGTTCAAACTTATTTAAACAATTTGTTCAAACTTATTTAAACAATTTGTTCAAACTTATTTAAATAAATTATTTAAACCACTATTATTTAAGCCATTATTAAAAAAATATTATGTTATTTGTATTTTTATTAAGAGGTTGTGTCTTTTTTTGAATTATTTGTAAGCTCAATAAATTCTTCATAGTGGTTTAAATAATTTTTTAAAACCACTATTAAAAAAAAATATAAACTTATTTAAATAATTTATTGAATTATTTGTATCTTTCTAAAATATTAAACACAAAATTAAGAATGTGATAAGAATCTAGATAACTTAAATATTATATTAAATTATTATGAATTTATATAAAGAATTTATTCAATTTAATAAGTTTATTCACTTAACCACATGGTTAATAGTAAACAATTAAACAGGAGCATAAACACTTAACAATAAATTAAACAATAATTAAACCATTTTTAAATATTGTTAAGAAGTTTAATCTATTATATGCAAATAATTTACTAATTTTTTTACTATTTGATTTAATATAATATAATAAGTTTATAAATTTAAACAATTATTTAATTAACTTTATTGGTTTAATAGTGATTTAATTGTTTATTTAAAAAAATATTGTTATATTAAATTATTTAAAACTTTATAATGTAAATTTAATATAATATTGAATTTAGTTTTAAATAAGAATAGCAGTTTAAAAAAATTATTTAAATTCTCAATAGTGTTTAACTTTATATTTTAATACTTACTAAAATATCATATTCTTATTTAAATAAATTATTTAAAATTGATTAATTTTTTTTTTAATATTAAAATGATTCTTAAAGTAAGTTTTAAAATATTTAAAGTTATTTAAATAAATTGTTTATTGTTCACTTAAATTGCATTTGATGTGTTGTACAAAAAATTCAATAAATTATTTAAATAAATTTTTAATAGTGGTTTAATAAATTATTTAAACCACTATTAAGAATTTATTGAGCATACAAATAAATTATGTAAATCAATATTAATAATTTATTTAAGCTTATTTAAATAATTTATATCATTATGAAGAATTCATTGATCATACAAATAATTCAAAGAAAGACACAAGTTCTTAATAAAAATACAAATAGCATAATAATTTTTAATAATGATTTAAATAATTTTAAACAATTTGTTTAAATAATTCATTCTTATAAATTTAAACTTAAATTTATTTAAATAAATCATTCAAACTTATTTAAATAATTTATTTAAACTTATTCAAATAATTTATTTAAACTTATTCAAATAATTTATTTAAACTTATTCAAATAATTTATTTAAACTTATTTAAATGAATTATTGAAACCACTATTTACCACTTATATAGTTAACATAGTTAACAATAAACTTTATATGGATAAATTTAAATTATATTTACATTGTTGTAGTATTTGTTGTAACAAATGCATTGTTTTGTTTAAGTATATTTTGCAATCTTATCTAATTGTATTCCTCAGGAACATTCCCCTTTTTCTCACATAGATTTGATGCCTCTTCATTCAATACTACATATTTTTCAGCATTGAGTTTATGACTGTTTATTATTTTGTATACTACTTGACAAGGTGGTGTTGAACTCAACCATACCTTGAGTTGCTTCTTCAAATACCATTTCAAAGGTAGAACCCCTCTCTAATCATACTGGTGCTTAATTTTTTTCCAACATCTATCCACAAAAGGAGTAAGATAGATCTCTAAGGAAATGAAAGTCATTAGATAGCTCTTGTAAGCTTTCACATCCTGTTAAGTCTAAATAGCATTTTGATAGTGATAAAATATATTATCCTCATGGCTTCCATAAACAAGCTTCATAAGGAACTACACTCTCAATTAATGGTAACTAGTTATCATGTGGAGTTTCTTGAATCCTTGTGTTCTTTTTGTTACATTTGTAGGAGTAATATATTATCACTAGCACTTGCACCTCAACAAGGTGCAATGGTTACGCCGATAGCAGGATATACAATGGCAATAAATTGATGGACAAGGGAAAAAAGCGCAAGAAAATGTTAATTGCTTTTTGTAAGACTAACTATATATAGCAAAAGTCAATTGATGATGGGATGGGAGAAGATTTGAATATTAACAAATGAAACTTTATTTAAATTGGTATGCTATGCTAAATGGTTTCACAACATTATATTTTTTGTACAATGGAAGAAGACATGTGACTTAAAAGGTCAATTGGATTAAGTATAGTTGTTGTTGGTTAATGATATACCTTGTAGCCAAATGTAACATAATGGAAAACTGCATGTAGAGAGAGGGAGAGAAATGGAGATAGGTAAAAGAGGGAGAGATAGAGAGAAGAGAGAGAGAGAGAAAGATACATAGAAATGGAGAGATAGGGAGAGAGATAGAGAGAGTGACAGGGAGAGAGAGAGAGAGAGAGAGAGAGAGAGAGAGAGGTATGTTAGAATGTTAGATAAATTATATTAAGTGTGCAATGGATACACTGAAGAGGTCTTAAAGGTGAACTATCATATCCTTAATAAAATGACATGCTACCTTGAGTATACCTCCCCAAGGACACATGTCATCCTTGGATTATTGACATTAACAACTAATCAAAAGTTAGTTTCTCTTTTCTCCATCTCTCTTTCTCTTTGCACCAGCACATGTCTTTGATATTTCTCTCATGCTCTATCTCTCCTTGTCTCTTCATCTCTCTTTCAATCTTTATCTCCATCTATATCTCTCACTTTCTATTTATATTTCTATTCCTCTTTCTCTCTCCCTTCCTCTCTCTTTGTCTCCATCTATATCTCACTTTCTATTTATATCTCTATTCCTCTTTCTCTCTATCTCTTTATTTCTCTTTATTTCTCTTTGTATCTTTGATATTTCTCTCTCATGCTCTATCTCTCCTTGTCTCTTCGTCTCTCTTTCAATCTTTGTCTGCATCTATATCTCTCACTTTCTATTTATATTTCTATTCCTCTTTCTCTCAATTTATTTGTCTCTCCCTTCCTCTCTCTTTGTCTCCATCTATATATGACTTTCTATTTATATCTCTATTCCTCTTTCTCCCTATGTCTTTATTTCTCTCCCTCCCTCCCTCTCTGTCTATATATCTATCTAAATCTATATGCATCATTATCTAAAATCTCTCCAAAATATATGTATATAATTGCCTCCAAAATATCAATTATCATGTAAAATCCACATGCAAATTGATTTGCCAACTAAATGATAACTTTCTATTTTCATTTGCAATAATTTTTTTCAATTTGATGGCAACTTTTCTTTTTTCATTGCATTGCTTTATGTTTTAAATTGCATGCAAATATGTCAAATCAAACAATGAGAGATAAATGTAATATATTTTAAAGTTTTTAACAATATTGGATCAATAGTTGTTTTAAAGTTTAAAGCCATGTTAGTGCCACAATTAAATGAAAATTATTTATTATGTATCTAAAAGCAAAAAATCATGTGATGCAACATCAGCAATAAAAATAAAATACAAGTATCAGTCTTAAGTATTTTGGGGTCTTTTTGGACACCTTGGAAAAACATGCTATTGTGACATGCTTATGATGGGGCCTTAAAAACTTTAATTATAAGAAAAGACTTGCCAAAGAAAGCTATGTGAAAGCTCTCTCCCCTATTCAATCTATCGATGCCAATCTATATGGTTATACTCTATTGGATAGATTGAAATCTAATCAACCATCACTACTGCAACTCCTTTTTCTTGTACAACTGCTTTGCTTTGTTGTATAATTACATTACACAATAAATCAAAGCCACCGTGAGACAATTGATTTCCCACTTTTTTTAAACAAGATACAACCCTTAGGAATGAAGGAAAATGAATGTGTTGTAAAAACAGCTATGTAATGCTTTGCATGTGTGTGAAATGTCTATGTAGGGTCTGGTCTGCTGTGTTTTTGTTTTTCTCTACAAATCACGATTCCTTTGGCACCTGAATTTTAATTTCCCTCCTTGAATGTTTAATTTAATGTTATATTTTTTATCGGCTCTTTGTCACCAGTTAACTATTTTTTGGAAAATCTTCAAAAAAAAATATTTTTTATCACAAGGGAAGAACATACACTCTTTCATCACTCACAGGCGATTTTCATCTACTACATGCACAACTTTACATATAAGATTATTTACATTTATGCCAATTGTATTACAAACTTACACACAATCTAATTTCAAATAGATCCACATTAAAATTATGATATTTACAAAAATATAAACTTCTGAATCAATTTTCAAATCAAGTTTCTATCTCATTTTAAAAATCACAAAATATGTTCGCAAACCTGATTGAAAACTTAAATACAATTTTCATCCAAAAACCCTTCAATTAGATTTGAACTGAAAGGAAGAAAACATAAATTGTATTGGGTGTGTGCCAAGGTCAAGGAAAGAAACATCCTCTCCTGGAACATCATCCTCTGCATTCTTTTCATGGGTACGAAGAGTGTCCCTTCTCTTGAAAGTATACAAGGGAAACTGACCCTAAAATCAACTCCTATTGTTAGACTAACTCACAGAACCAGGCCAAAAGCATGTAATGATTGAAAATGCACTATAATGTTTAACAAAATAAAATTGCTTATAACTGGGAGTGCAGATGATTGATGGTAGCGAAAGCCCCCCAGCTGTTGTAACCAAGACGAAAAGCTGGGCTACTAGCTTCAACAGCCATGTGCATAGCTAAGAGAAAGCTATCTGGGTCGATGCGCTGAGGCAAACAGTCCAGCACTTGAGGAATGAGGAGTGCATGTCCATATTCAATTAGACTCACCTATGGAAGGACAAACATGATCAAATAACTTCCCCTTTCAAAACATAAAACACTTTACAAGACTGCATTAACATGAAAGAAATACTATCATGCCCATTAATTTTGCTTACATTGATAGCAATAACATTGGGACTGTCAGGAGCTTTGTCTAAATACTGAACTTATTTTCTTCACTCTATTCAAAACGGAAAAGCACCTCTTCCTGGCCTACTTTTGTGAAGTTGAATTTTGTGGGATCAAAAGGCTGCAGCACCTTGTCCACTTGAAATTCAGTGGGACGTTTCTTGAGATGGCATCCTTCATTCAACTGAGCAATGAAGCCACTTTTATCAGGAATAACCTACATCAGACCCATATAATTGACTTTATATTGTTAATAAGAAAAGTACACCCAAGGTTGATACAGAGGATCACAAACTAAAGAAAAAATCTTACTTGAGAGGATAACTTCTAATGTTCTAGAAAGGAAATATTCAAACTGAATTGAGCTAATCATTTGAACAATCATCCAATCTTGGTTTCACAGGTGGTAACATCATAGCGGAACAGACCCTTTCCCATCCTATCCTCCCACAACAAACACACCACAAGAAATAGGACAAAGGCTATAGAGGCAACAATTTCTACCGGGCCATGGATGCATGGCATGGATGTTGCTGCCTCATTTTTCTCGCCCTCCGTGGATGCTGCTGCCTCGTTTTTCTCTCCCTCCATACCTGCTGTGCTAACCGTCTACCAGTGTCGTATATGCCAGTACTTGCAGTCAAATCAATGGCCGCATATATAGTGCCTAAATACTCCGCTGAAGTGATAGTACAACACATCATTTTGAAATAAAACGTTGTGCTTATGTGTAGGAGACGAATTGAGTGTAAGGGTAGTTTAAATAAAGATGCCCATAAAGCTATTTAAATAATATCAAATTTTAAATAATGAATTAAAAAATGATTTAATAATAATAAATATAATGAGAGATCATAAAAAGTTTTGCAATTAAAAAATATTTAATAATAAATATATATAATAAAAGATTTTGAACAAATTTAATATAATAAATTATTTTTAAATTATTTTATTTTTTTATTTTTTTAAATATATTTTTGTTATGAGTGTCTTTAATTTATATAATGATTTCTTTATAATAACATATATGATTTTTATGATAATATATTTATATGATATTATTATCCTACATTTAAAATAGTGTTATAGGGTTAAAAATTGTGAGTGAAAATTTGTTTTCAAGTATGGGATGATTTCAACCAACAATCTAACTAATTTTCAATGAATTCAAGATGGTTAAAGGGTGAAATAAAACTTGTTTTGCTGCTTAGGGAATACACATCACATTTTCAAACATTGAATAGACAATGATAGTTATGTGAAAATTCTTTCAAAAATTAAGCCCAAAAATTAGTAAACAAGTTATTCTATGTGTCATTAGAAATAACTAAATTCTAAAAGGAAAATATAATAATAACATAAAAATCTAAACTATTTTATATATAATATATTATTTTATATAATACTATTTTATATTATATACAATCTATTATAAGGATAAAAAATTGTGAGTGAAAATTAGTTATAACACTTATTTTATAATATATTATTAATAAGTGTTATTAGAATTAGTTTTGTTGTAATATGTTAGAAATTGATTGTTGGTATTTTATTTTCTTGAGAGTTCTTTTATAAAGTCATTTCAAATTAAAAAATAACTATAAATAGCATATATCTTATATATAAAATAAAATATGAAATGTTATAATAAATAATATGTATATAATCTAAATAAATAAATAAATAAATAAACTTTTATAACTAAGATTTTATAGTTTTAAAAAAAATTTATAAGGTATATAACCCTAATCCTAATCCTCACCCTAACCCTAACCCTATCCCTATCCCTATCCCTAATTTTAACCCCAACCCTAATCTCTAACATTAAATTAACCCTAATCCTTACCCTCACCCTATTTCTAAGCCTAACCCATTTTATACATGCTAACTCCAACCCTAATGCTATTGCTAATCTTAAACATAATCCTAAATTGAACCCTAACCCTATCGCTCATCCTAAACACATTTTTAAACTTAACCCTTTTTATATATGCTAACCTTAGCCCTAACCCTAAACCTAATCCTAACCGTAATACTAACTCCAACCTTGATACCACTTATATCTCTAAACCTAACCCTAACCCTATTCCCAATAATAAAATTAATCCCAACCCTAATAAAAGTTTGAACCTAAACATGTTTGACCCTTAACTATAACTTACATTACATTTTTATATTAAATATACTAAAATATATAAAAAGGGTTAAGCTTAAAAATGTGTTTGGGATGAGCAGTAGGGTTAGGGTTAGCTTTAGGATTATGTTTAAGATGAGCAGTGGGGTTAGGGTTGGAGTTAGCATGGAGTTAGTAGGGTTAGGGTTAGGGTTAGCTTTAGCTTTATTTATTAATAATTTTTAAAATTTTAATAAAAATGATTAATTATTATTTAACTATATATCATAAATAAAATATTCTAAAACATATATTTCTCATTATAAATAAATTAATTATTACAATTTTTTTTTTATGTGTCAGGTGTCCCCGCGGCCCAACAACCCATACCTTAGATACCTAAGATGAAATTATTACAAAATATTATTTTTATACAAAATATATAATATAAAATAAATTTTTAATATAATATATTTTATATTTACCTTGTATTTCTTATTTAAATTAAATTAAATTATATATCATAAATATTTTTTTTGTAGAAACATATATTTTTAATCATAAATTAATTATCAATAATAAATATTATATTATCAAATCATATAATATTATATTCTTTTAGCCACTTATTGGATAAAAATTAAATATATAAAAATTAATGTTAAAATTAAATATATAAAAATTAATGTTAAAAATGAAAGTTAAAGAAAATTAAAAAAAACGTAAGATACGAAGAGACTGCACGAGGACTGACGGAGTGATCTCACTGGCATATACGACACTGGTAGACGGTTAGCACAGCAGGGAGGGAGAGAATCGGTTAGGCTTAGAAATAGGGTGAGGGTAAGGATTAGGGTTAATTTAATGTTAGAGATTAGGGTTGGGGTTAAAATTAGGTATAGGGATAGGGATAGGGATAGGGTTAGGGTTAGGGTTAGGATTAGGATTAGGATTAGGATTAGGGTTGAAGTTATGAATAAGTTTAGGTTTACAATTAGGGATGAGAATAGGGTTAGGGTTAGAGATAAAATTAGGATTAGGGTTATATATCTTATAATTTTTTTTTAAAACTATAAAATCTTAGTTATAAAAGTTTATTTATTTATTTATTTATATTATATACATATTATTTATTATAACATATCATATTTTATTTTATATATAAGATATATGCTATTTATAGTTATTTTTTAATTTGAAATGACTTTATAAAAGAACTCTCAAGAAAATAAAATACCAACAATCAATTTCTAACATATTACAACAAAACTAATTCTAATAGCACTTATTAATAATATATTATAAAATAAGTGTTATAACTAATTTTCACTCACAATTTTTTATCCTTATAATAGATTGTATATAATATAAAATAGTATTATATAAAATAATATATTATATATAAAATAGTTTAGATTTTTATGTTATTATTATATTTTCCTTTTAGAATTTAGTTATTTCTAATGACACATAGAATAACTTGTTTACTAATTTTTGGGCTTAATTTTTGAAAGAATTTTCACATAACTATCATTGTCTATTCAATGTTTGAAAATGTGATGTGTATTCCCTAAGCAGCAAAACAAGTTTTATTTCACCCTTTAACCATCTTGAATTCATTGAAAATCAGTTAGATTGTTGGTTGAAATCATCCCATACTTGAAAAAAAAATTTCACTCAAAATTTTTAACCCTATAACACTATTTTAAATGTAGGATAATAATATCATATAAATATATTATCATAAAAATCATATATGTTATTATAAAGAAATCATTATATAAATTAAAGACACTCATAACAAAAATATATTTAAAAAAATAAAAAAATAAAAAAATTTAAAAATAATTTATTATATTAAATTTGTTCAAAATCTTTTATTATATATATTTATTATTAAATATTTTTTAATTGCAAAATTTTTTCATGATCGCTCATTATATTTATTATTATTAAATCATTTTTTAATTCATTATTTAAAATTTGATATTATTTAAATAGCTTTATGGGCATCTTTATTTAAACTACCCTTACACTCAATTCGTCTCCTACACATAAGCGCAGAGTTTTATTTCAAAATGATGTGCCGTACTATCACTTCAGCGGAGTATTTAGGCACTGTATATGCGGCCATTGATTTGACTGCAAATACTGGCATATACGACACTGGTAGACGGTTAGCACAGCAGGTACGGAGGGAGAGAAAAATGAGGCAGCAGCATCCATGCCATGCATCCATGGCCCGGTAGAAATTGTTGCCTCTATAGCCTTTGCCCAGGAAATAGTAACCACCATGATTAGCACATAAACTATCATGATTATCACAAAGCCTTCTTCCGGATAACCCTGTGTGGTTTTATTCTTCACTAAATGAAAAATAAAAGGTTAATTTTATTTCTTACCTGTCCAAGAAGCAGAGAATCAAGGAAATAAATGTTCTCTCCTGGGACATTGTCCTCTGCATTCTTTTCACGGGTAAGAATAGTGTCCCTTCTCTTGAAATATACAAGGGCAACTTTGACCCTGAAATCAACTACAATTGTTAGACTAACTCACAGAACCAGGCCAAAGAATTTAGAACATGAATTATGTAACACTAAAAATCAATCTACAAAAGTGAACTTTAAACTATATGCTTCAGTTTTGAAAATAGTCGATTTAATAATTACAATCGAAAAACCTCCAGAAAATGAACAAACTATGAGTCTCAAGGCACTAAAGATTTCAAATAGAAAAAAACATCATGTAAAATTTATGCGGGAAAAGAGTTGTCCTCCTTACCAATTTAAATGAAACCTACTAAAACAGAAATCAAACTCTATTTTTAGGAAAACAAAATATCCAATCAAGTCAATATGAGGTTCTAAAGAGCCTTAAGCTTCTAGGTGTCACTTCAACTACTTTCGTGCAGGGCTGGTGCGATGCCTCTACTCCACTGAAAACACAACCAAACACAATATCTAATCAACGAAACAAAAAATCTGAACAACCTTAAGCTTTGAGATTGGGAGGTTGCTACTCACCCAATTTGCTCAGGAACAATAGAAACTAAACCAACCCAAATCTCTGAAGGCCTTTTCCCAACGTTCTCACTTCTTCCGTTTACTTCAACCTAAAATCGAAAACTTTGTATACAATACCTATAAAAAACCACATGCAGTTTCAACATTCAAACATGCAGTTTCTTTTTTCAATGAAAACACATAATTAAATTTCAAATAGATACTCAGCCGAGATTCTTCCAAAGAGACAATCTATGTCTAATAGATATGCCAAAATCAGCTAATCAGTGAAAATTAGTCCATAAAGTTTTCCATCACCCTATCTAATTCAGTCGACTTTTTTCATTGCAAATCCTATCTAATACAAGACGCATGTGTCAACAACATACATGTTTTAGAAACTCACCTCTAATTCTGTATGATGTTGGTGGAGCCTTTCTTCACCAATGCTCTGCTAGACTTGTATGCAAAATAGGAAAGTGTAGACAAGGAACGTGAGCTGTTTGGCAGAATTCTGCCTACTTCTTCGCCACAGACAATTTAACCATGTAGCACAAATCTCGTCCAGGTGAGCGCCATTTAAGCTTACTTCAAATTTAATGCATGCGGTGAAGTTTTGGTGGCCTATTGAATTGGACAGAAAGCACAGAGACTGAAAGTAATGGCGTGGAACGACGCAGGTGCACTCCGAGCCATACCTGCTGACATAAGGCAACTTTGAAAACCTGTGTTTCATGTACTTTTTTGTGGCCTATTTTCAAACTGTCGAGATAGGGATCAGGATGCGTCCATGCACCCACCGCTTGTTCAAACACCACAATAAAGTCGCCCTGATTTGTTCAAATGCCACAATAAAGTCACCGTAATTGTTTGGGTACTTATAGCAGAAATTGCTTGAATGGAATGGCTTCTTCAACAGCAAGTGCATGTACCTACAGCAACCTTGAACAGCAAGCTACACCTATCACGTTGTCTCTTGTGTACCTACTGAATTATTTCCAGACGAGATGTAAAGCTTTCTCATGTCTATTGTCGTAGCTGGAATTCAGAGACAACACGTCGGATGGTGCTGTCAAATGATGTTAATGTAGGGTGTGGCTTTTCTACGCTTGGTTAGAATAAATTAATGTTAGATTGTTTGACACAGACTACTTGTCTACACAGCCATATGCCTGTCACTCATCATCACCCAAAATCATAAATATTTTTACTCTCCGTGAATCCGGCAGCACAAAGCCTGAAAAAATTATTGGCATCAGACAGTAGACTTTTTCGGTGGGAATTCCCACCAATAATAGCCTATCGTCCAATTAAAATGCTCCAAGTACAGTGTGAATCTTTGAAACTTATTTCTTTTTGGTAATATTTGATAAAATTCTAACAATGTAATGAAGGAGAAAGATTACAATGATTTTCGTTAGCACCAATCAAAGTGTGTTTGTTTTAAATGATTGTTCCTTGTTGTTAAATAACTTTAATCTTATATATCATTTTACTCAAAATTTTCCTTGCATCATTTTTACCTATATTTGTTAAAATTCTAATTTCAAGATTGAAGTTGATTCATGATCTCGTAGAGAGGACCATATTCAAAACAAAATCAATGTTGTATGCTAGGCATTCAATTTGCATCTTGGCAAGTCATTATACTAATATTAGAGAGTTGAATATCTAAATATTTATTATAAATTAAAGATATAACATATCTTGGTTGTTTTCAAGTTTTTGACCCACAAGCAACCTATTTATATGTTTTCTCCTTTGAAACTTATACATATTTCCTCTAAGAAATAGTGCCTTTTGAGGAGAGGAAAACACAAAAAATAGAAGACAAAAATTGTCCTCACCACATGTGAAGCAAGTATCTCCATTTGAAATATCAACTAGTATATATATATAATTTATTAATAATATCTATAAAAAAATGAGAGATATTATAGAATATATAAAAAATGAATTTGCATGTCGATTACATTTCTTGTGCTTTCATTGTAGAAGCCTCTCAGTTTAATTAGAGATTGATTTTCAGCCATTATATGCAACCAACTTACTGCATATCTTTATATGCATATGGATTATTTGAAATAGAGAGTATTAGAGTGTTACATTGAATACACACATGTTTAAAAAAAAATGGAGTATATGGCCCCTAGAAATTTAGCTTGCAACATGTTAATCAGAGCAACAAAAATTGAACCGCCCTACAATCAAGAGGTTCTCCCCTTTAAGTGCAATTCCAAAACATCTCGAACATCCCTTTCTCTCCAAAAGGACAGCTATTTTGATTCAATTATTTGTTGGGAATATTTGTCTAACTTCCTAATTAATGTAGCTCTCCATAAACAAAAGTGACTTTCTCACTAAAAACTCTTTGCTTCCTATGTAAGAAATTGAAATTCTAAAACACTCAAAATTCTCGCTCTATCTATTTTGGGGGGTCTATAATCCAAGAGATGAAATATGAGGTGGAGGTAACTCTTGCATAAATTGTAAAACACCATAAATTGTGAATTTTCTCAATTTCATGTAACTAAAATGTTTTGACCAAACAAACAAATTTTGTTGTATCTGTTGTATGGAAATTCACAATATAGAAAAAATAGAATCTATGAGGGACCAACAAATCAGTGATAGAGCACTCTATCATGCAGATGGGAGGTCCTACAGTTGAATCTCATCTGGTATATGCTTTTCAATAGTATCCAAATTTAGATGAAAACTAAAAACCTTACACCTTTATAATTACATAGTTTCATTAGAATCCACATGCACAATTTCAATATAATTTTACATCATCATGCTTGAGATGTAAAGGAAGCCAAGAAAATTCCTTTTGAAAGATACCAAAGATGGTGCAATTCGTCAAATACATAAAAGCTGCATACAATGTTTGAAATATTTTCTATAATTCAACAACACTGGAGCATCCATTACCCTGCTGTCTACTTAAATTCTATTCTTTCCTTTTCACTATTGTGGGTCACAAAAGTAGCTAAGGAAGCCTGTTCAGTATAGTTACAAAGGATTTGTAACTCATGTAAATTAAAATTTTCTACAAGAAAAAATAATTTCATTGAAGGACAACAAGTCATATCCCAATACCACAAAGGGGCCAGTAGCTTTGGTGATAGAGCACTTTAAGTTGTTGATCACTCACTTCAAGCTACTGAGGTGAAATTATTAGGATTTTATTGTTCTAAAGGTAAGGATAACTCCTCAGGTAATTAGAGTTGTGACATTTGTAGCTTGCAAGAGTATGATTTTAGCCTAATTTAGCCTAATTTTTGTAGTTATATTTCTTTTTCATCATGTAATTATGACTAGTTGCTCATTCAAATATCAATGTTAGATATAACAACAAGAAGATAAATTATGTATGTTAAACTTTGTGAAGCCTATTTTAATTGTTGTTTAAGTGGAGAAATTCTAGTGGAGAATTTGAATGAAAAATTTCTTTTTATGTACATATATATTTTTTTTTTATAAACATTGTTGCTAAAAATTAGCAAACACAACAAGTTAAAACAAAACTATTCTAGAACTTTTTGGTAGGACCTTCACTGCTCTGCTCTTGTTAAAAGATGTTACCATTTGATATTATGTATAACTCTTAAATTTTTAATTTAAAAATTAATCACTAACTAAAAATATAATCATGTTTGTGAAGGGTAGAACCATATTCATATTATAGAGTAATTTTTGTAAAGGGTATAACCATATTCCAAAAAAATTGTAGTTTCTCGAAAATTAAATACATAACTATATTCTCATTGTAAAATTGTCCTTTTTTTAATCTTTTTTGGGATGTAAAACATTACATGTATAATTAACCTCATACATAAGAAATTTAAAGTATTTATGTTTTTCAAAAAGACAATATGTGTTTAGGTTTTCAATTACCCTAAAAAATGAGTTTCTTAATTGTCTATAAATAAAAATATATGAATACCCAATATAACAACAAATTAGAAAATTTAAAATTTAAAATAAACATATTTTCCACAAAATAAAGATATGTTTAGATTTCCAATTATCATGACCACGCCATATAACAAAAAATTACCATAATTTAGACACCTAAATTGTTGGTTCAATTTTGAGAGAGACACAAATGAAATTCCCCAATTATTACCTGCCCAACATCAACCAATTGAAAATTAAATAAATACATCTCACAACCTACGAGAACCATTCAATATCCTCCACATCAAAACATGTGAAAAGTGACCGGTTGAAACAGACAATTAAAAAAGCTGTTAGAAACATCAAACATGATCGGTTCTTATTTGTACTCAAGAAAACTAAACAAATCAGATCCTAGGGTTCTGCTACAATTATGGAAGAGATCAGATGAAGCTCGATCTCCATGGTTTGGTAGGTCGGACATCATGAGCCTTATAAGCACTCGAAGGACTTCTATTTTAATCATCCTTCCAGAAGCGGGCGCAGCACTCAGGTAATCAAGCGTTTATGTATTTTTTTGGGTTATTGTCGCTCTTGCAGCCGAAACATGATTAACTACATTTTGATTTTCTGTTTTACTCAGATATTTCAATAGATATCAGTATAGTGTTTGTTGTTGTTTCTGTATTGGATTGTGAGAGATATTTATGCATCACAACATTTTGGATCACATTTCATTATCCAATTCAAAAAAACAGAAAAATGATGGTAGATTCTGATAACAGAATGTGATCCATTGATGCAAAAATATCTCACATATTCCAATAGATGCCATTGTTTATTCTGAAGTTAGTATTGTTGGGTGGTCATCAAATATAATGAATGAGCTATGGTTAAAATCATTTAAGGAGTTCGAAGTTTTTTCGGGTTGGATGCCCTAAATGCTATTTTCAATAAATTTTTGCAGAGCAGAAGATCGAATAAAGAGAAGATAATGGGTGTCAGCACATCTACTCCTGTTCCTCCTTGCCATGTCCATAACTTCAAAGTGAAAAATAGACGCACTCGGCAGAAGTTAGCCGCCATCAGGAGGATAAATGCTGAGCATACCATTGATAGGCATCAGCAGAAACGCCACCATCATCATGCGAATGATTATCCTTTGATCAATTGCATGGTCGCACAGAGAATTCTTAACAATGTATGTACATCCTAAAACAAATAAGATCGTTTTCTCATCATCTCTATTATGATTTATTCAAAATTATTCTGATTTTATTTTATATTTCCATATTGAAATATGGTCTTCTGAACGGGTAGGTTTTACCAGTAAGCGTACAAATTTTTATGTTGGTACAGATTAAAAGTAAATCTGTATAGTTTTTCTTTTTAAATATGAAAAATTAGATTTTATGGATAATATCCCTGTACATAGTGAGTCATTACAGTTTTATACTGATTTACATTCAACCCATGTTTAATAATATGAAAAATATAGATTTTATGGAAGATAATCGAGTACATAGCGAGTCATTATAATTTTAGACTGATTTACATTCAACCCATGTTTAATACCAGTGTCCTTGTTTCCCACCAAGAGCTTAAACATTGGAATGTTTTGCGTACAAGAATTCATATTGTTGTAATGTGTTATATGATAGAGATGTAGACATTTATAATCTTAAATAAAAAGACTGTTAATTTTTTTACACAGGGCAGATTTATTGCTTTTTATATTAAGGACATTGAATTTGCGCAGGTTAAAGAGAACAAGCATGCTGTCCAGCATTCCAAAGACAGTGAAGAAAAAGAGAAACATGAAGATGGAGGAGACGACTGGGATGAGGAAAATGGAAGAAAAAGCTTCACTTTTCCTATTCTTGTGTCTGGAGGAGATGACTGGGATGAGGAATATGGAAGAAAAAGCTTCACATTTCCTATTCTGGTGTCGAATCCAGAAAAAGACGGGCTGTGAAGTTTATTACCATATAAGAGATGACAAGTTTTTTGCAGCATAAGTTTCAAGATTCAATCTCAGCTGCACACTCTAAGCCTAGTAGTTTTGGGCTTTTTCAGTAACTTGGTACTATCATTAATTTTTGCACCTCTCATTTGCAATAGATAGCGTCAAACCAAATGCTGATTCGTGTTATGCTGTGATTTTTTTTTGTTTTGTTTTGGTAAATAAGAGGCTAAAGTCAAATTATATTAATGTGTATGAATTCACACAGCTGATATTTAGCAGTTCATATTGTTTTGTCTAGCAATTATCTAAACATAATAGATCTGTGATTTCATCTAAATAAATATTAAGCTTCCCAAGCCAGTCTTCATCATGGACATTAAACATATAAAGATCTCCTATTTAACCGGCATAGCTCTTTCCAAATGCCCTGTTCTTGAATGGGATAATTATCAAAATGCCCTGATTCTAAGATACTAACTATCCAGAAAGAAAAAAATTTAAGCCCTTCCCTACACAACATTAAACTACTAGAAGCATAATCCCTAATCCTTCACAACAATAACCTACTATCTACAAAGACACATTCTCCATGGGATGGCTGGAGACTTCCCTGGTTCTGCTTCTTTGCTGTTCTTTTGAAGAAGCCATGCCTACTCCAGTGCACCTCTTTGGAGGGCAAGCAACTGGGTTTACTGGTTCCTTCAAAGGCCTGCCAACTACTTAATTAATGACCACACTATCCACAGCTGTAACCAGATTGCCTAAGATCTTGCTGCAAAAGACAACCCTGCTGTGAATATTATTTTACGGGATTTTGTAGAATTTTGATCGATAATGACAGTTCTCCGTATCCATCGAAGGATTTGAGGATATGGTCTTGATTTATATGGAATCGCCAAGTTCACTTGATATCGATTGCGTATGGTTCACTAGTATTACGGCATGGTTATAATAAATTTGGATGAACACAACTCATAAGGATGACAATTTATTTAGATTCTCTAATTAATGGTGAAAATTGTGTGTCTACATTATTTTGTATCATGGATATTTGGGGTGATTTAGTGTTTTCTATTTTTTATTTGATTCTTACATAATACTCCCTTAACTTTCAACCTGTCAATTTCAACATTGCATTCATAAGTCTTCAAGCAATCATTTGCATAAAATCAAGATATCACATGGATTTGACTGATGTGTGTTACACACAATCACTTGTAAGATTTTTTATTTAATAATTATTTTTCAATATCAGATCATTGTGGTTTTCAATTGATATAGTAAAATTTTATATGTTTTATTTTTTATCCTAATATAAACCTTAACAATCAGATTTTTAATCTTAAAATTTGAAATTAAGCCCCTAAATAGATAATTTCAAACCCTAGAAGACTATTTTGAAACCCTAAATAACTTTTTTGAGACCCTATAATCTTCAATGGAATGAAGGCCAGAGGCAGAGCAATACTCACACACAGTAAAAATTAAAATATAAAATATTATTTTCTCAACACACAGAGTTGCTGCTCGTAAATTTTCAGTTTGCTCACTTCACCTTCTCCTTCTCATTAATTCTCATTACTTCAAAAGTAAATTACAATTACAAAATATATACTGTAGGTAAAAAGTCACGTGAAAGATATTCACGGATGAGAAAGCCCGAAATAACATTTAAATTCAAAATCACCTAACTAACTTTTCCCCCGTCAAAATGCATTTAATACAATGTCCTTTACATAATATTAAAACTTAAATATTAATCCTTTCGTACTCCGAAACTTTCTGGCGGTG
Source organism: Sequoia sempervirens (assembly GCA_007258455.2). Classification (NCBI taxonomy): domain Eukaryota; kingdom Viridiplantae; phylum Streptophyta; class Pinopsida; order Cupressales; family Cupressaceae; genus Sequoia; species Sequoia sempervirens. The sequence goes on along the minus strand of VDFB02029314.1, from coordinate 17,349 downwards.
GCGGCTTTCTCCATAGTTCCCCGCGGTATTATCGCGATGGTTAAAATCTTTATTGCGATATTGTGGGCAGCGGTTAGTTGACGGCCCGGTAAACTGCGGTAAACACCTGGCGGTTAGAATAAAACAAACTTTTACGAAGTCTCCCGTGATATCGCGATGAATATTTTATTGATTGCGATATAGCGGGCATTGGCTGGAGGTGACGTCAGGCGGTTGAGATAAAACAAAAAACTACGGTAGACTCCCGCGGTATCGCAATGGCTAAATTATTGATTGCGATATAGCGGGCAGTGGTTGGCGGGGACGGCAGCAGTTAGGGTTAATATTCCAACACTCCCCCTTAAGCATAATTGTGCTGTCCACCATGCCCAATCTGTTTCTTTGAAAAATAAAATTATCTCTTCCCAGCGCCTTTGTGAAGATATCTGCACTTTGCTCTTCTGATCTGCAAAATTCCAAAAATATATCACCATTGTTAATTAATTCCCTGATGAAATGATACCTAGTAGCAATATGTTTTCTTCTCTTATGAAAGACTGGATTTTTCGAAAGAGCTATGGCTGAATTGTTATCACAGTAAATTTTTGTTGCCTCCATTTGTTCATTTTGCAGTTCTTTCAAAATTCTTCTCATGCAAACTGCTTGACATGCTGCACTTGTGGCTGCCACATATTCTGCTTCAGCTGATGAAAGACAGACTATTGGCTGCTTCTTTGAAGACCATGAGACAACTCCTGTCCCAAAATTAAATACATAACCAGACGTGCTTTTTCTGTCATCAATGCTACCAGCACAGTCATTGTCTGTGTATCATATGAGTTTGAACTCATCTGAACTTGAATACTTGATGCCAAAATTCCTTGTTCCACTTACATACCTTAAAATTCTTTTCCCGACTTTCCAATGGGTGTCTTTTGGTGTTTCCATAAACCTTGAAATCAAACTTACTCCATACATAATGTCTGGCCTTGTGGCTGTGAGATACATGAGACTTCCAACAAGCCTCTTAAACAAAGTTGGATCAACATTAGACCCTCTATCATCCTTGCTTAGTTTCAGACCTGTCACTGTAGGTGTTGGTGCTGGTTTGCACTTCATCATATTAAACCTTTTCAAAATGTCATTTGCATATTTTGACTGTGAAATAAAAATACCATTTTCATTTTGATTCACTTCAATGCCCAAAAAATACTTCATCAGACCTAAGTCTATCATTTCAAATTCTTTCTTCATGTCTGCCTTGAACAGATCAATTGACAAATTGCCAGTGAAAATTAAATCATCCACATATAAGCATACTATTAGTATTTCACCTTCTTCATTCATTTTTGTATACAGTGTGGGCTCACTGCTACATCTATTAAATCCATTCTGCAAAAGATAACTATCTATTCTGCTGTACCAAGCTCTTGGGGCTTGCTTCAATCCATACAGTGCCTTTTTCAATTTGTAAACTTTGTCTTCTTGACCCAGAATTTCATACCCAGGTGGCTGATCCACATAAACTTCTTCTTCTAAATAACCATTTAAAAAAGCTGACTTTACATCCATTTGAGATACATACCACTTATTCTGAGCTGCTAATGCTAAAATCATCCTTATAGTATCCAATCGTGCTACAGGTGCAAATGTTTCATTGTAATCAATTCAGGCTGTTGTGAATAGCCCTTTACAACCAATCTTGCTTTAAGCTTCTGAACTTCATCTTTTTCATTCAATTTGGTTTTATAAATCTATTTCACTCCAATTACATCTTTGTCTTTTGGAAGACTGACTAGTTCCCATGTCTGATTCTTCTCAATTGCTTCAATTTCTTCATCCATAGCACTTACCCATTTATCATCTTTGACTGCATCTTCAAAATGAACTGGATCTTCTATTTGAGAATAAAATGCAAAAAGAGAAATCTGATCTGAATTATTCTCACCTTCATTTTGCTCATATATATCTCTTATGCTTTTGATTTTCTGTCTTCTCAGACTTACCAATGTAGGATTTGACATATCACTTGAACTTGAGGAATATGGACCCGATGGTCCTTCTGTAGATGGTGTTTGTTGTCCTTTTGTTGGACTGCTTCCTTGAATGCATGATGTTGTTCTTATAGTCGATGCTGGTGTCACTTGTGGACTACTTTGCTGAGCTTGAATGAGAGTGGTAGGAGTCACAATAGCTGAAATATTTATTGATGCTGAAACTTCATTCTCCTCTTGAGGTATACTAGCTGAAATATTGACTGTCTTCTCTATGCTTCCATCCCATGCTTCATCTTCTACAAATTGTACATCTCTGCTGATTATAACTTTCTTTGTTGTTAGATTATAGAGCTTATAAGCTTTGGATTCTTCACTGTATCCAACAAATATACATTTTTCTCCTTTATTATCTAGCTTCCTTCTCAATTCATCAGGCACATGTGTATATGCTACACATCCAAATACTCTCATGTGAGTAACACTGTGTTTTCTTCCTGTCCATGCTTCTTCAGGTACTATATTCATAACACTTTTTGTTGGACACCTATTCATTATATAGGCTGCACAAGAAATTGCTTCTGCCCAATATTCATTTGACAAGTGTTTGGCTTTCAACATACTTCTAGCCATTTCCATGATTGTTCTATTTTTCCTTTCAGCTACTCCATTTTGCTGAGGTGTGTATCTAGTTGTGAATTGCTTGTGAATTCCATGATCCTTGCAAAAATTAAAGAATTCTCTTGAAATATATTCACCACCTCTATCTGTTCTCAACACTTTGATATAATAACCACTTTGCTTTTCAACCAACTTCTTGAACTGACGAAACAAGATCAAACACTTCATTTTTCTGCTTTAGAAAATAGACCCATGTTTTTCTTGAATAATCATCAATGAATGTCAGAAAATAAAAACTACCACCTATTGAAGGTGTTTGCATAGGTCCACACAAATCTGAATGTATAATTTTCAAAGGGGCTTTTGCTCTAGTTGACTTTCCTGCTGGAAATGATTCTCTATGTTGTTTTCCTAAAATGCACCCTTCACATACCCTTTCTGGTTTTTCTATTAAAGGTAGTCCCTTGACCATGCCTTTCCTATGAAGTAAATTTAAACCTCTAAAGTTGAGATGCCCAAATCTCAGGTGCCATAACCAGTTTTCATCTTTTATCTCAGCTTGAAAGATTATCTGCACTACTGTTGTAGTTTCTTCTCTACCCACTTGTGAATTCATTAAGTGTTGTGCTTGAGCATAATTTATATTCAAATCTGGCCTTATCTTTAAGGGAAACATTCTGTTGTTTGTCATTCTGACTTTTGCAATAAGCTGGTTGCTTGGGTATTTGTCTAAAATTGTGCACAGTCCATTCTTGAAGGTTACTCTATACCCTTTTTGAACCAGTTGCCCTACACTCATTAAGTTATGTTTTAGACCAAGCACAAAATACACATCTGAAATATACTTTTTCTCCCCCTGTTTAGTTAGAATATTGACATCTCCTTTTCCTTTGACTGACACTTTGTTGTCATTTCCCAATGTAACATCAGACTTTACATTCTCATTTAAACTTGAAAACATTTCTAGATTCCCTGTCATATGATTGCTACAGCCTGAATCTAAAAACCATACATCCTTTTCATTTGCTTGAGCAACATTACAAGCTAAAAACATTGTTCTCTTATCTGAATCCTGATTTTGACCTTCTCTTGAAAAATTTGCATTTTGTCTATTATTATCATACTGCTTCTTTCTACACTCATTCATATAATGCCCATATTTTTTACAGTAGTGACATTGGACTTGAGATTTATCATACCTTTGATTTTGTGACTGATTCGTTTTGGCTTGAGCCTTGATTGCTGCCTCTTCCACTTGAGTTTGATAAATTGTATCTTTCACCTCTATAAGAGTTTCTTCCTCTTCCTCTTGATCTACCTCTGCCTCTTCCTTGACTGACTGAAGCTTGAGTTTTGAAAGCATGCTCCAGTGATGTGTCTGTTGACCTTTTCAGCCTCTGTTCATGAGAAATTAGAGATGCATACAGCTCATCAACTGAGAACTGTGAGAGATTCTTTGTCTCCTCTATAGCAACTACAACCGGTAGAAATTTTGTGGGAAAACTCCTTAAAATATTTTCAACAACTCTGGTATCTTCCAGATTCTCTCCATGAGACCTAATTTGATTAACCACCCCAATGACTTGGGTGTAGAATGAATCTACAGATTCATTGTCCTTCATACATATTGTTTCAAAATCTCTTCTCAGAATTTGTAGCTTTGTTGTTTTAACTTTTTCCATGCCTTGATAGGCTGTTTGAAGTATGTCCCATGCTTGTTTGGACTTTGTTGCTGCTGAAATCCTTGGAAAAATGCTTTCATGTACAGCTTGAAACAGATAAAATAAAGCCTTTGAATCTTTCTTCCTTGTGTCTTTTAATAAGTCTTTCTCTGCTTGTGTTAAAGCATTGTATGCTACTGCATCTGCTGGCTCTGCAAATCCATTCTCTACTAAATCCCATATATCTTGTGAGCTAAATAGTGCTTTCATGGTAATTGACCAGTACTCATAATTCTTCCCATTAAACTGTGGAATTTGTGGGTTTGTCAAGCTTGTGCTTGCTGCCATTTTTGAAATTTACCCAGATAATCTGCTTTGATCAAATTGTCTCTAATAATTGAACTTGCTCTGATAGTCGAACTAGCTCTGATACCACGTGAAGGCCAGAGGCAGAGCAATACTCACACACAGTAAAAATTAAAATATAAAATATTATTTTCTCAACACACAGAGCTGCTGCTCGTAAATTTTTAGTTTGCTCACTTCACCTTCTCCTTCTCATTAATTCTCATTACTTCAAAAGTAAATTACAATTACAAAATATATACTATAGGTAAAAAGTCACGTGAAAGATATTCACGGATGAGAAAGCCCGAAATAACATTTAAATTCAAAATCACCTAACTAACTTTTCCCCCATAAAAATGCATTTAATATAATGTCCTTTACATAATATTAAAACTTAAATATTAATCCTTTCGTACTCTGAAACTTTCTGGCGGTGGCGGCTTTCTCCATAGTTCCCCACGGTATCGCGATGGTTAAAATCTTTATTGCGATATTGCGGGCATCAGTTAGTTGACGGCCCGGTAAACTGCAGTAAACACCTGGCGGTTAGAATAAAACAAACTTTTACGAAGTCTCCCATGATATCGCGATGAATATTTTATTGATTGCGATATAGCGGGCATTGGCTAGAGGTGATGTCAGGCGGTTGAGATAAAACAAAAAACTACGGTAGACTCCCGCGGTATCGCAATGGCTAAATTATTGATTGCGATATAGCGGGCAGTGGTTGGCGGGGACGACAGCAGTTAGGGTTAATATTCCAACATGGAAACCCTAAACAACTTTTTGAAATACTAAATTTTTCAATTGAAACCCAAAATAGCTATATTTTGAAAGCCTAAAATCTTCAATATCCTAAAATTTTGAAATTTGAAACCCTAAAATCTCTAATTCAAACCTTGAAATGTCCAATTGGCACCTTAAGATCTCTAGCTTCTCTATCTAAAGGTCTATATTTCAAAGAGAAACATGTCATACACAACCTAGCTTGGTGAGTTATATTTTCTAGCTTTGATGAAACTTACAGTCATCTTGTTTTTTTTGCATACAACCACCCTTTTAAGGGCCTTTCCTTGAATTTTCGGAGGCTCCATTGATTAGAATGGAGTAATGGAAATGGATCTTGGCATCTAATTGGGGCTAGAGCCTTCCTCACACCAAATTAGGAAGTCGATCTAATTTCATCCCCTAAAAATGGCTCATAAGTTCCTTATTCATAGTTCTATTTTTATTGTCTCTTCATTACAATATATATGTACATCTTCATTCTTTATGTATCAAAAACCTACTAAGTTCACATACTGCATGCACTTAATTATTACTTAAATAGTAGACAATACCAACAATACTTGAATTTGTATCTCCTTTAAAGCATAATTTCATATTTATGAGAACATGATGAAATGGACCACCTTTTAAATTTTATTTATATCTAACTTGCTTCCCACTTGATCTTGTTTCCTAATTATATATTATCAAACTTCTATTAGTATACATGTATATATATCACAACCTAGAGTTTCAAGGGGTAAGATAAAATATCATGTGATAACTTTTCAAACAATATATGTTGAATCTATCCAAGTCATACATGTATTGTTAGTGTAAATAGGTATTTTACTGATCTATTTCACTTATAGGTCATTTTTACATGTTAAGTTTACTTAGGTCCTAGGAATCTTTCTTAGTACCTAAACCTAATGATGATGATAAAAAGTTAAAATGGATTATTGAACAAACTAAAGCTCTTGGGTGTCTTCCTAACTTAATTTTTCAATGTCTATTTTTTCAAATTGAATCATGTAAATATTCTCATTAAAATTGGAACAAATTGGAAACATGTTACAATACTATAGATGAAGTAAAAGGCCTTCAAATTGATGAGCATTGAGTTCTAAGAACTTTGAAAATTTCTAGGACATCACTAAGGTCAATGATCTAAGAGAGAAATGTTAAGCATGTGGAATCAACAAAAATGACATTCAATTGGTCTATAATGCATTGAACAAACTTGGCCACAAATTTTGTTTATAAAAATTTCCTTTCTATGGGTCTCATAAAGTTACTTAAATATTAGGAATTATTACTTATTCAAGTGAAAGAGTTTGGACAGTTTGATAAGAAATAAAAGAAATAAAAGAACAACCCACATTTAGATCAAGCACAAAATAAATCCTCTCCCAAAGAGAAATCATCTAAGAAGGAGAATCCTACTTGTTCACATTGCAAGAAGCTTGGATATGACAAAAAAAATTGTTATAAGAAGGATATTGATGAATTGAAATATTATTTTAAAAAATAATCACATTGATCTATCTTCTAAAATGTTAAATTCAACTTCTTTAAAATAGTATAATAAGGACAAAGGCCATGTTGGTTTTGTTACTTCATTAGGTAAAAAAGGAAAATCTCTTTGTGCTTCTAGAGCTCTTTGTTGAGGAAGTTGGATTCAAGATTTGGGAGTATCTCACATGGTATGACATCATCACATTCAATTTTCTCTTTTTTTAGCCTTGTGCTATGTCACCTATTTTGATGAGAAATAATACATAGATGAATGTAATTGGGATGGATGTATTGATAGTAGGGAATAATATTTTCAATGATATTTTGTGTGTACCTGATTTTTCAAACAATATTTTTTCCATTTGTTAGATTACCCATGGTGGAGAGGGGAGGACTATGGAATTCACTCCTTATTCAAATATCATTAGAGACTAGGAGATTAGAGAGATTATTGCTGCTTGAATGGTTTATCATTTATCTTGGTTATACATCTTTATAGAATTTTCTTCTAATGGTGGCTTTCATCCTTTTGCAATTGATCACACTTCTAGTGTGGACCATGATTTTGAAGAGACTTTTTGCTACTTGAACTTCAATTTGTTCACATTGGATCTTGTTCTTGAGCCTTTCCTTCCATCTCCTCCATCTTTGGTTGCATTTGATGATGCTTGTGTTGTCCTAGTGGAGTAGGATATAAATCCTATTCTAGATATGTCTACTTGGGATGAGTAGTTGATAGACATTGCATGTTTTTTTTTTAGTCCCAAATTTCAGATTTGGGAGACACCATTGATTTTATACATCTTTGTTGAACACCCAAAATACTAAGAGGGGGGGGGGGTGAATAAGTATTATTTTAAACCATTTGATAATAATCCATCCAATTAATAAAACATATTTAACTACAATAATGAATGCAAGCATGAAACAATCACAAGATCACATGACACATGAACACTTGGATTTTTACGTGGAAAACCCAAAATGGGAAAAAACATAGTGAGGATTAGCTCACAATATATTATAATTGGTTATAAGATATTGGATCACTGTCAAGACACACTATCTAATAGGGCTCATAGCCACAAAAAGATAGATACAAAAAAATGGCCACAATACTAAGATGTGAACTGATACAAAATGCACCTTCCTTGTGCTAAATTTAGTTCCTTTGACGCTCTGAATACAAAACATTGCTATGCTTTATAGTCACTGAATATTCACAATAATTTTTCAATAGATCCGATCATGTACATACAAAATTCACATATTTGTATCACATCACATATCGTATCATACTCCTACAACCTTAAAATGTCTTACATATATACACAATACATCTGCATACATCAGTTAGGTCAAACTAATTAGATATAACTCTATATTAATTCAAAATTGCCTTGTCAGCTCCACACTTGAATAAAAAAAGCCTTCATGCTTAAAATAAATGTGCACCACTTAATTTAGTCAGCATGAACCTGAAATAGATCTCACTAACATTTATAATACATATTTAAACACCACTACATACACAAATTAGGTCGACCAAGAATTAGACCTAATCACAAAATAAGCCAACTAATCAATCACCAACGATCCGTATGATCATATAACCAAATGCCATATAGAATATACAATGTGTTGATAGGTATAAACAAAGTCCCAAAATTGTAATGTCTAATTTTGATCACCAAAGGAACACAAACCGGATTACCCATACCCAAATGTAATGTACATAGCCAAAACTGAATGTCGAACTATAGTCGCTTGTAACTTTCAAACTATACATACAAAACAATTGAAATCTTCAACATAGATGAACATAATAGTCAAGAATAACATATTATTATTGCATAAGATCTTATTACATGAGCAATTGCAGACCAAAATACTAGATAAGGATATCTTCAATCTGTCACTATATTAATAAAAATATCAACAACTGATATCGACATCAATGAAAACACATTAAAGGGTTCCTTATTTATTCTTTCAACAATCTCCCCCTTTGTCATTGATGGTAACTAAAAGGAAGAAAATTTTCATTGACTATGGTTTAGGACATACAACAACCTTTTACATTCTCATTCAATGAGACCCTAGATATCTCAATCCAAGGATATAGAGGGGAAAGAGATTTGCAATAAGGATGTCCTAGGATCTGATTAGAAATTAAAGAGGGGTTCACCACCAAGCTAGGGCTTGCAAAGAAAAGAGATGAATGAATCATGTAAAGTACCATGCAAAACCTAACTAGATGACCTGGGAAATGAAACTAAAATGAAAAACAATAAATTGAGAATGAATAGAGATGCACCTGGAAGAGTGATGAGGTCAAAAAAGCTTCAAAACCCTGAAATATTATTGTTTGATGCCCACTGGGACTCATACGCCAGTGTGGACGATTTAGTCCTAAACTAAGGTTTATGTGCCAAAATTGGAATCTCACAATGGTTGACCTGAATCTCTTTAAATATGGAAAATGTTCTATACTATGACTCATATGCCACAAGTGGTGTATCAGTCCCACTCTAATTGTTTGGACACTCAAGACTTGAATCTGATTTCCTATCTTTACTCTTCCTTCCACACTTTGTTTCCAGGTCTGAAACTTTGATTTGCAACCTTGTGACAGCTTGATGACTTTATGTAACCTTGAAACCTAACCTTCAAAGGATTTTCAAGCCCCAAGACACGTAGATCTACAATAACACATATATATACAGAGAGAAACTTTTAGATTGTTAGGAAATAGGGGTTTTCCTTGGTCAAACCCCTTTTAGGTAATTAAACCTTATGATGAAACAAAAAAATATGAACATGAAGCATGAAATATGAAACATGAATAATGATACCTTGAATGATCTTGTGAGATGTAAATCATGAAATATGAAACATGAATAATGATACCTTGAATGATCTTGTGAGATGTAAATCAACAATCTAGCATGAAATGGTAATGTGGAATGTAAATCTTGATCTTGAATATGGATATGAAATAATGCTTACAAATGGATCTTCAATGCTACATCACAAAACTAGCTCAACAACATGCTTGATGATTGATGACCTTAACATGATAATGGATCTTGAATTGCTGCAACAAATGATGAAGAATTATGCCCTTCAATGCCTTAGAAATGCTCTTGTAAACTCTCTTGATACTCTTGTGAATTCTTGGAATGCTTAACTCTTGATGGCTTATGTTGATATCATGAAGGATTAGTGAAATAATGAATTGAGACCTTGTTTATATAGGAAATCAATCCAATTTACCATTTATTAGATCCCAGGGGTCGACATTCATGAAATTTGAACTTAAAACCTTGATTTCTTGCTCAAAAGCCTAAAAAAGGGCCAAATGGGACTCATATGCCACTTATGGTGTATATGTCCCATCTAGATGGAACTCATACACCCAAGGTGGCATATGGGTCCCACCAAGCCTTTTTGGGTGGCAAAAGTGTCAGGGAGTTGAGAAATTAAGTTTAAATATTGACCTTGTTAGGATTTTTCGTTCATATGAGCCTTGGGATGCATAATATAGGGTCTTAGGGGCCTATTAATGACGATATGAAGGTCATAAATGTAGGAGGGCCCAAAAATCAATGTTAAGGTGTAAATAAATATAATTTACAACATTAAATTAAGGAAAAATTAGGTCAATTTAGCTTAAAAGGGCCCTAAATCCAATGTGAATGTGGAAAACACATTACAACACTAGATCAAGGCAATATTGGGTCCATTTTAATGTTATTCATTCCAAAATTAAGTGGTCCATTTTAATGTTATTCATTCCAAAATTAAGTGTGAAAATGTAGACGATGACATTTTTCTACACTACATTTAGACCCCACTTCAGTGAGAGGATGGACTTGCTTCAAACTCACACTAAAGTAGACATTCAAGATGGGTCCAAATGTACCAATGCATATGGTCTAGGATGACAAGGATCAAAGGAGGTGATCAAGCCCCTAGGATCCAAGATCCTACATCAAACTGACATAATCACAAAAGGACACACACAAGGTGTATGATATGCAACATCAAGATACACAAGCATGCAATGTCAATGACTAAAAGAAATAAAAACAAAGAAAAGAAAAAACAAAAAAGAGGTGGATCAAACCTCGACCATTTGTCTCGCACATTGTGGATTGGATCTAAGCTATTTGTAAAAAAATGCATGCTCATTCTGAGGCAACAAAACATTGGGTTGTTTGTTGGGTGAGTATCCAAAGGGTGGCTTAGTGAGAATTCCATGCCTCTTTATCAACTTCTCACTGTATAATGAGAAATTCATGCCCATGTTTAGGCTTCTCATCATGCACTAACCATACCAAAGTTTTTTTTCAAAAAATGCATACTCATTATAAGGAAACAAAACATTGGGTTGTCTGTTGGGTGAGTATCCAAAGGGTGGCTTAGTGAGAATTCCTTGCCTCTGTATCGGCTTCTCACCATATAATGAGAAATTCATGCCCATGTTTAGGCTTCTCATCATGCACTAACCATATCAAAGCTATACCTCTTGATAACTTTGACAAGGCATGACATAATAAGAAAATTTGAGCTTCATGAGGAAAGCAAAGATTTGTATGCTTGATACTCATGAACAAACAAGATGGCTCCATAGGCAAGCAAAGTGTGTTATGAAAGGTGGCCATATAACCAATGTTGTTAATGAAAAATAATGTAATGTACGTTCAAAGGGATTTTTCTTAGTTCATGTAAGGTCTCTTCTTAGGGAACATCGTGCCTAATGTATGCAAGAGAGGAGAAGTCCAAGAAATATCATGCTCTCAGAGGAAAACAAGCCCAATGACACCACAAAGAAAAGGACACATTGCAAGAAGAAAGGAAATCACATAATGTAACATGAGTGCTTGAGTATTCCCCCACTTTAAATCAATTTCTAACACCATTATGAGCAATTTATTTAAAGTAGAAGAAGACATGAGAGCTTACTCAGAAATCCCTATGCCATGTCATATGTTTCCAAATGAAGCTATGTCATGAATAAGTATGTCGCATGCGAGCCAACTTAAGGCATGCCATCGACATCCCAAAATTTCTCTTATATGTACATGAAAGGTGGTCAACTAGCCAAAAGAGACAATGACAAGTGACATACGAGGACAAGGCTACCTAACCCCTTGGCCCCAATTAGTGCAGGACAAGGATGAGCCAAAATGATTGATGAGAAACATGCTAGAGTGTAAATCAATATCAATTAGAGGAATTAGGTGCCCCAACATAAGGAAGAGCACCAAACTCCTTAAGATGTTGAACTTTGTCACTTAAAGCCTTACATTCATTAGTAGAATGACCATGAACTCTATGATATACATAAAATGAATTCTTGTAGTAAAAATTCTTGTGTTCTTGGAGGGAGAGATATCAAAGGATCTTGGAGGAGTCTCGACAAGATACTCTCTTGATCAATGATAGAAGATGTTACTTTATTTTGTGAAAAAGATGTCTTTTTCTTAGTACAAGGTGTCATACCTATGCAACACTCTTTAGATTGTGATATTTTGTACTCTCCTTTATGGGAGGGTGTAAAATCTATCAAATTCAAATCATTAGTGTTTTTTGTGATGGCATTGATATTAAGCGAGGAGTTATTTGTTTCTTTCATTTCTTTCAAAGGACAAAAACCAATACCAAGTGCTAGTGTCTATTAGTTTAGGATGCACTAATGTTAAAGTCAACTTAGAAGGGTATTTTGTAAGAATGTTGACATTGAGTGAAGGCTTGTTTGTTTCTTTCGAGGGACAATAACCAAGACCATTAGTCATTTCTTACGTGTTTGGCTCTATAGGGACATGGATACCTTGTTATCTAGCACCTCATCCTTTTCCACTATATCTAGGTTGTTTCATAAGTTTATAACCTCTTCCATAAATATTTTTCATTTCTTTTGGATTCAATGGTTGTTGATAGTCAATTCCGTCAAATTTTGTTGTGCAATTTGCTTCTTCTTCCAAACTAGTTGAGGTGGATGCTTTCAAAGGGTATTCTGAATTTTGTGTTGATATTACTAATTTTTATTTTACATTTTCAGAGTCTTTGTGTATGATATCATATTCGCCCATGAATGATGTGAAATCTAAGGAACACCAATCATCTTCTAATAGCTTCATGACTTCCTCAATATGTTTTTCTTTATATTGCACGAGTTCCACTTGTGTAGTTAGTGTTAATTTTTTCAAAGGATTTTATTTTCGTTTCTCAATGTTCAAACAACTATTTGGGTCAAGGTCAACTTCAAGTGTGTACACTTTATTGTTGTAGACATACTTCATTACACGATGAAGATTAGAAGGCACCACATTCATTGTGTGAATCCATAGTCTTCCTAAAAGGAGATTATATGAAATATTCTGAGGAATAACATGGATCGATGTTTCTAATGTGGCCTTTTCAACTGTAATATGCAAAGTGATCACACCAAGCAGTTGTTTTCCCATGTTATCAAACCCACTAATAGATAAAGAGGCAAGTTGAATTTTTTATTTATCCATGCCAAGTCTATACAAAAGGATCACACTACACATGTTAAGGGTAGATACATTGTAAACTAGGGTTATTTTTATTCCCAACCTATTATAGATAGCTATTATCATGAAAGCATCATTTTGTTTTTTCACTTCCAAAGGAGGGATCTCACTTTAGTGGAAAGTACTGTCAGCATTCATTTCTTGAATCATGGTTGCTATGTCATTTGGTTGCACATTAGAAGGGATAGAAACTTGTTGTAAAGCACTTTGAATCATGTTATGATAATGAGGGAAGGCTTGAATAAGCTCCCATAATGATATCTTAGCAGGAGTATTCTTTAGTTGTTCAACAAGATCATACTCCTTTCCTTTTTGTGGAGGAAAACGAGGAGGACTAGGCAATAGGAGGGATGTTGAAGGTGTTTGTCTTGGTTTAGATTGTTTCTAGTGTTATATGTATGAGCAATGGTATTATAACTTGGTTGTTGCGAAACATTATTCTTAGGTTAGTAAAGGATAAGTTTGGGTTTGTTTTGAGTTTGTGGTTTATGTGAAGGTGGATAAAGAATTAGAGGATTCTTAGGATGTCCCATAGGGTATGTAGGAGGTCAATTAGTTAAGGGGGATCTAATAGAAACTTTTTCATTCATAACCTCAATGGTCTTGGTTTGATGTATTTCTAATAAAGCGCAATATAGTGTCATATTTTCACCATCATCTAAGGAAGTTGAAATGTTGTTATTTTCTTCCACCATGATATCTTCCCTAATAGGAGAGTTTTTAGGAGCACTAAAAACTAGATGTTCATGACACTTAAACATTGGTTCTCCTAAACTGACTTCCTCACAAGTAAGGGAGTTATCCATGGTTGGATTGTCTTATTTATCAATAATGTTTTCCCTAGGGGAAGAGAGACATATAAGATTATTATGACTTTTATCTATTGTATTTTCTAACATCAAAGTATCTTCTTCACAACTAGGAGAGATACTAGGAGGAGAAAAAATGTGATTGTTGAGATTGTCAAAAATTTCACTCCTTTGTCTCACAATGTCTTCCAAAATAGGATAGGTAGGGGAAGGAACATAAAGAGGGTTGTCATAGATCTTAAAGTTTTGATTATCTAACACCAACAATCCTCATTATTTACAATATTATAATAAGAGGGGTAAATGTTGGGAGATGAATATAGACTATTTGGAGTGTTAGGTAGGTAGGCTTCAATGGTGTCTTTTTGTGTTATATGATCATCATGACTACCTATTGTTATGTCCTCATTTTTAGTAATGGATTGCCTAATAGGAGAGGTAAGAGGAGAGAAACAACTAGGGTTCTCAAAACTCTCATCGATTGGTTCTTCTAATACCAAAATATCTTTATGGGTTCAAATGTTCAAAAATGCACAACACAAAAATACCAAAAAGTAGGTGAAATAACCTATACTAGGACTAAGTCGCCCAAAGGGGTGTATGATTCCCAAATTATGGTTTTTGCATTGTTTTCAGAAAATTCTATGTGAATGTTTGTTTTATAGTTTGTATGATGCCTATGCTAAGTGAAAATGCAGATTTTAGATGAAATTCAATGATGCAAGATGCAAAAATGCAACCTATATGCACTTTCCCTAATGCAAGAACTAGAAACCTTAGAATGCCAATTAACTAATGAAAACCATAATGCAATGTTAATGCAAGCTAAATATAGGATAATGATGCACTCCAAATCAGAATTAAGATGTTCTAAATGAAAGTTCACTAAAATGAAAGGAAGAAAATTGCTGTTTACTATGGTTTAGGACATAAAACAAAAATCTTCTACACTCTCATTCAAGGAGACCATAGATATCTCAATCCAAGGATGTAGAGGGAAAATAAATATGCAATAGGGATGTCCTAGGGTTTGATTAGAAATTAAAGAGGGGTTAAATACCAAGCTAGGGCTTGGAAAGACAAGAGATGAATGAATCATCCAAAGTACCATGCAAAACCTAACTAGATGACCTATGAAATGAAATTGAAATGCAAAACAACAAATTGAGAATGAACAGAGGTGCACTTGGAAGAGTGATGAGGTCAAAAAACGATTCAAAACCCTAAAATATTGTTGTTTTATGCCCATTGGGATTCATATGCCATTCTGGGCAATTTAGTCCCAAACTAGGGTTTCTATGCCAGAATTAGAATCTCAGAGTGATTGATCTGAATCTATTTAAATCTAGAAAATGTACTATATTGGGAATCATATGCCACAAGTGGCATATCAACTCTAATTTTTTAGAGGGTTAGGACCTAAATTTTCTCTCTTATTACTGCTCTTCCTTTCACACTTTGTTTTCAAGTCTAAAACTCTAATTTGCAACCTATGGGTGACTTTCTATGAAGATAGCAACCTTGTGACACTTGATGAATTTATTCAACCATGTAACCTAATCTTCAAAGGATCTTCAATCCCCAAGACACCTAGATCTGCAATAAAACATATATATATATATAGAGAGAGAAACTTGTTGATTGTTAGGAAATAGGGGTTTGCCTTGGTCAAACCCCTTTTAGGTAATTAAAGGTTGTGATGAAACAATGAAATATGAACATGAAACATGAAATATGAAACATGAACAATGATACCTTGAATGATGTTGTGAGATGTAAATCAACAATCTAACATGAAATAGCAATGTGGAATATAGATCTTGATCTTGAATATGGAAATGAAACAATGCTTATAAATGGATCTTGAAGCTTACATCTCAACACTAGCTTAACAACATGCTTGATTCTTGATGAACTTGACATGATAATGGATCTTGAATTGTTGCAACAAATGATGAAGAATTATGCCCTTGAATGCCTTAGAAATGCTCTTCTAAAATATCTTGACACTCTTGTGAAGTCTTGGAATGCTTAAATCTTGATGGATTATGTTGATATCATGAAGGCTTAGTGAAATAATGATTTGAGATCTTGTTTTTGATAAAGGAAAAAATGGGTTTTACAGGGAACCGAAACCACAAAGTTTACAACATAAAATAGGAAAGGAAAAAAAAGTCCAATGAATTAAATAGGCTTCAATAAAAGAGAAATCCAAAAAAAACAACAGCCAGCCAAAAAAACCAGGAAGGAAAACCAAAGAGCTAGCTGAAGCACAGACCAAAAAACCAACAACAACTAATCCAAAGTCTTCAGAACAATCTCGATCTCAGCCTCCAGACCCTACATATCCTGGACACCCTTCTTGAAAGTTTGAATCATCTGTGGTGTGGGGGGTGCCTTCCTTTTCAGATTAGCCCTGGTTCTCTTCGAAATCCCTATGTCCTCTTCCTAGTTTTTACTTTCACCTCTTCCAAATCAACAACCAAGGACCCCTATTGAGCTTTATCCAGTTTTTCAGTCATTGCGTTGATAATGATAGCATTATGTCTTTCCATTCTATTATTTTGTTCAATAATTATCTGGGTAAGTGCACCAAGATGGTTCCCAAAAAGGGTGCTTAAGTTGCCACTTTTTTTTTGAAATCAGGAAATACTGACCTTGGACATGAAATTGAGGATAGTTACACTCAAAATTTTGAGATGGAACAAAAACAAGGATCGAAGTGCTCCAAGTCTACTTTCTAAACTACTAATTTATTTTGAAAATGGTTGAGATTAAGGGGTTCAAAATAGGGACATACACAAATTGGTGCTATTTTTGTCAGAAAACATAACATAGCAACTCTTGTACGACCTGAGCACGGTGAACTTTTTTGTAGTATTTTTTAAATCACAATGGTCAAAAGTTAGCTAACAGTATCTAGTTGATGCACGATTTTTCTAATAATTTTTTAATGAATATTTGATTTTTTACTAATTTTCTAAGTGGACACTTCCTAAAAAGCAGAATTTTGGTCGTGCTCCCCTAAAAAAATTTGTAGGTAATTGATTTTATTTTTAATTTTTTTTTTTAAATGTAGAATAGATTC
>VDFB02029312.1:0-14627 GCA_007258455.2 Sequoia sempervirens | reverse complement strand
AATGCAAATGGAAATAGTTGAAAGAGAGTGGGATGAGTTAATCTTAGGTGAGACAAAGGTTACAAAAAAAGGTGAGGTAAAACTAGATTTTGATGTTTACTTTGATGAAGACTTTATTGCAGCAGTAGATCAATTTGACAAAGTTGAATTTGAAGAGTGTAAAGTGAAGGTAAATGAAGAGTTTTTTGATAAAACTTTGTTAGAGAAAAGTGGAGATGAAGATGTTTTGATTTGTGACTATGATTCCTTGTTAGGGAAAGTGGAAAATGAGTCTCTTGATAATGGTACTAATATTGTTTTAAGTGAAAAAAAATTAGATTGTAATGATTTTATGTCTTACAGAAGGCGTTGAAATAATGAAATTTCATGGAGGAGACATGGTAGAAGGAGAGGATAAAGGTAAAACAAATATAAAGGTAATGAAGTACATTTGTTTTGTTGAAGGTGGAGGTATATGTTTGATTATTAATTCTATTGGAATATATTGGTGGGAGGTCAGATTGAAAGTTTTGAAATACATGAAGGTAGAGGAGTAAAGATGAAAAGATATAATGTTGTAAGTTGGAAAAAAGTGGTGCACAGAAAGATTCTAGTGGACAGGGCAATGAGGTGGATCCAAGATAGGCATAGTTTCTACAAATGTTTCTAAGTGCAACTCATGAAACATTTATTTCTATCTAGGGTGTCTAATGTTGGAGCATCCTAAGTCAAAGTGCAATCAACATCAACCAAAAAAAGGAGTGATTTAAATTTTTATTTTAATAATTTATATGTGAGAAATAAATATGACATTAAGGCCAAAATATTTGTTTAATATTTGGTCAAATTTCAATTGTTGCATCATTTTTTATTTTGGAGTCAATTTAAGTGATATGATTGGTGTCTTAATACAAAAAGCATACCTTGGAGTGGTATTTTTGGGGAATTACAAGTGGGGAAAATTCATTAAAGCCCCTTAACTATAGCATGGAATATTTGGATTCCCAAGCTGTGTAACTATTTATTTTTGCCAAGTTTGGCTCCTATTTGTGAGGTGACTACTTTTCCTTGGCCAATCATGGATAGAGGTTACAAAAGATGCTTTTTAGCATTTAATGATTTTAAATTCATTTTTGAAAGCATATTTTCCATTTCTTGGTATAGAAAATTGGGAGTTATAGGAAAGGTGTGAAGGAGTTAATTTATATGCTTTATTTTGGTTATTTTTAGGGGTTGTTGCTTCCAGATTGAAGTTGATGCTTCCCAAGCGTGTCTTTTTAAAGAGAGAACATAGAAGCCATGATTTTGTAGGTCTAAGAGAGTGTTGAGAAAATAAATGGAAAATTAATTCCATGGTTGAAGGTGGATTCATCCACATATTGAAGATTACAAGTGTAGATTTTTGTTGTTTGAAGTTTATAGGAAGGGAGAGAAATTCCAACTATGTTTGCTTAGTAGTTTCATGTTTAAAATATAGTTATAATTTGTTTGTACTTATGTATATTAGTTTTGTTGACTATAATATCTGATATAATTAGATATATGGATGTTTGTAAGTCATTTGTGCTAGTTTGAATGAATGGAAATTGCTTCATAGTTATTGTTTTGCTTTAAAATCTCTATGATTTGTTGAATGGTTTTTGAGAGGGGATTTGACAGTGAGATTTAGAGAGCATCCCCTCTTTCATTAGTGGTATCAGAGCATGTGTGTGTGCTCTTGAGAGGTTGAGTTTTTACTTGCATCAATTTTTTAGCCTACTTAAAAACCCATCCATTGAGAACATGTGTAGAGTCTCCATCTTATCTTGTAGGCTCAAGACCATCCTCCATTTTCATTGGACCACCTTTGGGGTGGGAAATTGATTAATTATATAGTCTTCTAAATAATAGAACTATACACCTAAGATAATCTCATATTTCTTTGTAGCCTAACTCAACATCCCATCCTCTAGCAATGGGAAGGTAAATATACTACAAATTTATAATTTGTCCCACTTATGTGTAACCAACAAGTGTTTTGAATCCATAGTAGGGTTAGTTAAAATTCACACTTGTTGGATTTTGCTATACAATACTAAGAGTTATTTCTTGTTCACACACATATCCCCTTCTAAAGCAAATTGTTGAGCCTTTAAAGTACCCACCTCCACCATCTCTACATCTACATCTACCCCAAATTAAAGGATGAAGATTTATGTGCAACAGTAGCACATCAATCAACTAGTCCTACACCAACTTAGATGACATCTTCTCTTCCATTTTTTTTATAAAAATATGTCATTATGGAAAGCCCTAGATTGGGATTTATCAAAAAAATTCAATACCCTAAGGCTCCAAAATGATGTTTGATGAGATTGAGAGACCTATTGTTTGGGAAATGAAATGAAAGGTTGTAGATGTCAATTAGATACCACCCCCTATAAAATGGATTATGCACCCTAATAATGTACCTTTAAACATTTCCCATATCAAGTTCCTTACTTTTCCTTGAGAGAAAAATAAATAGATGGGCAAGACAATTAGGGATGTAGGGACAACTGCTAATTTTGATAGATAGGCAAGACAACTCCTAATTTAGCCTTGGGTTCCCATTTAGTGGGAATGGGGTGCGATAATTAGGGATGTAGGGACAACTCCTAATTTTGATAGATGGGAAAGACATCTACTAATTCGGTTGACACATCTAGGTGGTGGAGTAGTGGGGATACATAGATGAGATATGAAGCCATCTAGGGCCCATAGGTAGAGGTAGAGAGAGGAGGGGAGTGTTGTAGGTGGGGGAGATGCGAGTGGTGGTGACAAAGATGGAGCCTAGGATGGAGATGGGGATGGAGGGTAGGTGAAAGGATAAGGAGGAGATGGAGATGATGGACAATAGGGAGGAGGTTGGGATGATGGTTGAGGAGGAGAGGAGGTGATGGGAGAGGGTTGGATGGGCAGGGAGGAAGAGATAGAGGTTGTGGAGATGGTGGGGATGGAGGAGGAGATGGGGGAGGTGGTGATGGATGAGGATATGGGGAGGTGGTGACAAGGATGGAGATATGTGGATTAGATTAATAGTGGCCCTATTTGAGTGAGATCAAGCTCACCAGGAGAGAGATGGGTACTAGGAAAAGAGGGATAGCTTCTCAGTATTACTAGCACAAAGGACAACAAAGTAGGATGTTGAGATGGCTTGGTGTATGATGTGATGTCTTTCTATGTGTCCATGTGGTGGATATCTATGTGATTGATGTATGCATTTGAGATGATTCCTATTTTATTATGCTATATGATGGACATATGTATGCAATGATGTTTCTTATTTGATATTTCTATATGATGTGACATATTATGATATGATGTTATGATTTCCTATATGATGATTGTACCTTGATGCTATGATTGATTATGTTATTTAATAATCATACTATGATTATGGATGTTGGATGTATATGCTATTATGATGATACTAATGATTGTGTATATAGGGATTATATAGATGTAGTGAAACAATTTTTTTTAATTTTTTGGTTTGTGTCATGATACATAGATAAAATGGTTTGTATGATTAGTAAGGTAGAATAAGCGATTTAGGATGATTATGGATAAATGAATTGTGTTGACCAAATACCAAATAAAAGCTATAGTTATGATATGGTATGTTTATTGGATAATAGGATAGGAAAATGATTTTTCTTTTTCTTTTGGTTATGTTAAATTTTTTAAAGATAAACACTTATTTTGATATAAAAAATAGACACTATGCACCAAAGTATGAAGAACTAGTGCAGTGTCATATATTTTATATGGACTTTGACTTTGCAAATAAATATGATTATTCCTATTTATATCAAACATAAAAAAATATTGTTTGAATGCTAAAGAATGATATCTCTATTGCATAAAAGGTATGCATAACTTGATATGTAAAGTATGTTTATTATGCAAGAAGCTACCTTGACACACACAAGATATTGAAAAATTAAGGTGGCTTCGAGTAAGAATCAAAAGGAGACAAAAAGATAAATAAAAAAGAAACGACTAAATGACAAAACATATCAAATCCATCACATCTCTTTCCAAAGAGAGTGTAATTGTTATCCTATATTTTTCTATTGTAAGAAAGATATATTTGTTAAGGCATTGATTGGGATGATGAATTAAATGATCTAGGCAATAGGTGTGTAGGTATTGGTTTGTTTCAACAGTGGTCCTAGCTTGCAATTTCTCATGAATGCTCTAGATTTCAATTAATGTGTCATTTAATTTTGCTTACTTTTTCAAAGATGATTTTGACAATTAATTTACTATGTGTGATATTTTTATTCTGGATGGGTGGTTTTGTATAGGTGTTAATTTATTATTTTGAATTTTTGATATATTTAAATGTTTTGATATTTTTGGATTTTGTTGGAATATTTAATATTTTTTGGTTTTTTTGGAATATTTAATATTTTTTGGGTTTTTTGAATATTTACTATTTTTTTGATATTGTGGAATATTTGATGTTTTTGGATTTTCAATTTAAGGTAATAAGAATGATCCAATTCAATGACTAGGATTAAGAAAAACTCCAGCAATTAGGGGTAGGGTCATTTATTATAGATGAAGTGGATTGATTTTAATATGATACTAGGTTGGATGGATAATTAGACACTCGTAAATTACAAAGTCATGCTAGGTACCACATATAAGTGAAAATATGGTAGGTAGCTAGATATGGGTGGAATAGTGACTTTATTATGAATGGAATGGATAAGAACCTGATAGATGGTAGATGGTGCTTAATACACATGGTTCCTATAAATAAGTTTTCACCATGGTACTTGTCCAAAGTACCAATGAAATGGTTTTCAATAGAGGAAGATTTTTATATTTACTATTTTTCCATTTTTTATTTTTTGTATTTTGATAAACATGATGCCTATAAATAAGTTTTCATCATGGTACTTGACCAAGATGCCGCTGATGTGGTTTTCACCATTGGATGGGTTATTTATTTTTAATTTTTAATTTTACTTTGGGATACCTCGATGGTTAAGCGTGATATTTCTTGAGATGATTGTTATTGATGGGATCTTGTAAGTGTTCACCTTTAGGTGTTGCAAGTTGGTAAGATCCTGAACCATAGTTCTTGTGATGATAAATGGCCCCAACCAATTATATTCAAATTTTCCTTTGTTATCTTGGTCTTTTTTATTCTTTTGATTTTCTTTTAGGGATAAATAAACCACTTGAAAACTTTGGGTCTTGATCCTTTTATAGTAACTATGACGAAGAAAAAATTGATAGGCTTGCAAAAAATTCAACACACTGAGATATCGTTCATCTAGAAACTCTAGCCCATGTATCCTAAATACTTGGTACTCTTCATTGTCAAAAATATGTTGCAAAGACACCATTAAAAAAGGGATTTCAACCTCAATAGGGAAAATTTCTTCAGTGTCATAGACTAGGGAATATGGTGTAGCACTGATAGGTGTTCAAATGCTAGTACAATAAGACCATAAGGCAGGGTTGAGTTAGATGTTCCAATCATGACCATCATCATTAAATATCTTGAGTATGGTCTTTTCAAACACCTCAGCTTGACGATTTCCCAATGAATAGTATGGTGTAGAAAAGTGGTGTTGTATATAGAATTATGAGAAAATACTATAAATATCTTAGTTTTTGAAAGGGTATTGTTGTCTGTGATAAGGTGTGGGGATCATCATACTAGAAAAATAGGTAGTTAAGGATGAACTTATCTTTTTATTGGTGATGTAGGTTAATTTGATGGCTTCTATCCACTTTGTAAAGTACTTAGTCGTAGTGGCCATTAGATGAGGTTGGGGTGATTTTTCCTATGAGGTCAAGTCCCCATTGTGAAAAGGTGCAAGGAGTGGTAATTGGTTGCAACTCTTGGGTTGTTTCCTGAATGAGATATCCATATTGTTGACACTATCGACATTTATTCACAAATTGATGTGCCTCTTGATCCATCATCGAAAAATAGTATCCTATCCTCAATATCTTTTTAGAAAGGGTGGGGCCACTAGAATGTGACCCACCAACACCTTTGTGAACCTCATGTAAGGTAATTTTAGCTTTGGCTAAGTTAAAACATTATAGTAATGTACCATTGAGACTCTTTCAGTATAATGTCACCAAGAATGGTGAAGTGGGATGAACATTGGATAAAGGTTTTATTTTGGTTATGGATTAGATTGGGTGGAATGGTATTATCATGAAGGTAAGCATAAATATCATGGTACCATAGTAAATTAGGACCAACAATTTTATAGATTAATTTTGACTCAGGGACATTGAAGGCATGAACCAGAAGTTTTTCAACTAGAAATTCACATCTCTAACTATTGTGAGGCATATCTAGGAAAGATCCAATAGTTTCCATAGCATATACAACTTTATTTTTCAATTTTGATATCCATTAAAAGGAGATAGAGAAAAAATATTGCTTGAAACTATCAAAGATATGAGAAGGAGTTTTAATATGAAGATTTGAGTTAGTGTTTTCTTCATATGGTCTTTAAGATTGTATTCAAATGGTAATAGGTTATTCAAGTTTTTTATTCAGAGTGGGGCTCCTCAAAGGGTAACTTTCCCATGTTGTGTAGTAATTTTAAATTTAGGAGTCTTTCTTGGAATGGTGATAGTGGCGATATAGTTATTAATTCATTCAATATGTCCCACTATGAAGTCATGAATGGTTGAATTTATTATCCTTTACTCAAGTCATTATTATTTCAATGATAGGGGATTGGATCCTTGTAGATACCAAGATCATTATTGGTAGAATTTTTTGGATGAGATGCAACATCTACATCCCCTTGATCAATAAGGTCTTGGATGATAATTTTTTAATTTCATGTAGTTAGGTGTCTTGTGGCCTTTTATTCTATGGTACTAACAATAGTTGTTGCCATTGTACCATGAGGGTTTAAATTGTGGCTCATCATATTGTCTTAGCTTTGGAAGCTTAACGAGATGGATTTAGACTAATTTCTTCAATATAGCTTCAATGGACTCCCCTAAGGGAGTGTATTTTTGTTGAATATTATTTTATTTTCTTGGTGCTCCTTTTGGAAGATTCACGTTTTGGTTTTTTTTGTGTTAGATGGTGGTTTTATATTTTGCACAAACTTAATGTCCACTACTGTCATTAATAACATTCTTATTATTTGCCCATAGGCAAGGTTTTTTATTGAAGTGTGATGCATGGTATTTGATATGTTTGTAAATTTTCACAAGTCCTTTTATGATGAGAGCTTTATCAATAGTATTTACTTTCTCTATAATCTCATCAAGTGTGTTAGTGAATTGTAATTGAAGGTGGAAACTCATTTCTTGAATGAGGTTTTGAACAAAAGTTCACATGATTTGTTTTCTAGTATAGGCCATGGGAATTTACTAGCCATGTTTCTCCATCATTGTAGGAATGAAGCAAATGATTCTCCATTTTATTTTGGGTGTTGCATAAATCAGTCATGAATATCTCATGTTCAATGTTGTAAGAGAAGTGATTGATGAATTTTTCAGCTAGTTCATGGAAGGTTTTAATACCATGGTGTAAGTGAGAGAACCATTCTATTGCTTGTCCTCCTAAACTTTGGGGAAAAAGGAACATCACATATGTGTCATTATAAATGACATCTAAGCATGCTATGTGGAATTCTCATATATCTTCTTGTGGATCACCTCTTCCCTTGTACTTGTAAAACTTTGGAATTTCAAAGTTTAGGGGGAACGGAACCATAAGTAATGTTTTACCAAATGGATAAGGATATATATTCTCAACTGTGTAGCTTTTATTTGTATGTCCTAATTTAATGTCAATTATCTTATTTTTCAAGCTTTATATTTGTGATGCCAAGTGATTTTTTTGAATGGTTTGTTGTTGTGAGATATTGTTTGGGTACTTATGGGTTTGAGGTATATGTTTATTTGAGGGGGTGGTGAATGAAACAAATTGAGAATATAATTTTGATGGATTTGGAATTTTTGTATTTATAGGTATGTAAGATGTGGAAGAGTAATTTGGAATGTTGAATGAATATATTTGTGAATGATTTTGAATAGAATATTGGTGGGAATGAGTTGGGTTGTATGTGTTAATGGTTATATTAGATGTTTGTGAAGTGTGTGAAATCTTTGTAGGAATGTGAGATGTGATAGTTTGTGAAAAAAATGGGTTATTTGTATACTTTAATGTGATAGGTTGTCAAGTAAGGGGAATATTGGTGTTATGAGGTATGGATGAATAAATTTGGGGATTTGGGATAGATATGGTCATGTGATTAGATGAAAAATGAGTTTGATAGAGTGGATTAACATATTGTTTAGAGTGGTATGGAATTTGTGTCATGAGGAAGTATCGATGGGTGAATTTACATATTTGACATGAAAGCTTGATGCATAGATATGTTCATAGAATGAGGTATAGGTACATGTGAATTAGATGGGATGTGATGACATGATAATTGTAAGGGCTTGTTCTCTAAGTGTGGAAATTTCAAATTTGAAAGTAGTTTAGTACCTTTTGTGTGAATGTAAGAAAATAATTTTTTGGATCTGTAATGGCATGAATTTTCACCCCTCACAAATTCCCATTTACACCCCTTTACCTTAGAAAAATCAAACCTAATAATGCTATTCCACCTCCTTCGTCCACTCTCCATCCATGGTGCACAAATGTCTACACGGCACACTGTCATCTTGACAGGATTCCCGCCTCTAGAATTTGTAGAGGCGTTACACTTCTCAATTGGTGATGAAGCATAACGCCTCTGCCCCTTCGACTGACCTTGAATGACTCTTTTGGTTCCCATCTCATCTTTAAAAGAATATCTTCTTCATTCAATTCATCTTCTTCAATCTCACTTCTACACACTTCATTTCACAACACTTCCACTATTTTTGAAGCTCCAAGTTGACACTCTGTTGGTTTCACTCCTCTCATTGTTGCGGAAATGTTGGCATCCTCAAGCTTACGAGATGACATCTTACTTCACGTTCCTTGAGAGCATCTTGTTGAGAGGTGATATCCATTCATTTAACATTGTTGTATTGATTTAGTAGCATATTGTTGTTAGCATTGCTTGGTATTCTTTATCGTGCTTTCTATATCGTTACTATTCTGGTTGTTCATGGAGGTGGGAACATCAAAATGGGGGTTTTACTACAACAAGCCCTGAAACAACCTCAACATTTTTCCTCGTTTGGCTGTGTGTAGGTATTTTGTTCGTGTGGAGCTTGCAAAAGGTTGGACTGATCGTAAGTTGTATTTCTACCACCCTTGCTTGTCATTTTACTTATAATTAGTTTATCTTTCAAGTTAAACTATTCTTCTTGTGGTTTTAGCCTTTTAGTTGCATTTTTCTTTTCTTCATCATATAAAATTATATTTATTAGGTTGTTAGTAAGTTCTCTATTAGTCTCGACTATACTTTATACTCTCTTTCCATACGAATGTCAGTGTGTCACACTGTCATTCATCTTCTGTGCATGAGTCTTTTGGAATAGAGGAAGATCAATTGCCCTTCCTTTTCACCCACCTCAAACATCAAACCTATCTTACACAGTCCTTTAGTGTGAGGTAGATCAGGGTAGTTGATTGTTCTAGACCCTCCTATGACCTGGGGTCCTAAGTACTCGGTCCCCCTCTACATTTTGGTGAACTTGATGCATGAACTGTTTTGGTTCCATTTCGTAGTGCTAAAAGACTCTTCTCTTGTGTTCTAGGTGGACGTTTTGGGTGTGTGTGTTGCAAGGAACCTAGCCTTGCAACCCAACCTATGACTTGTAGCGGCGTAACTAAGAAGATTCTATAAGAATTGTAGAATGAAACCTTGAATAGGTCATTGTCCAATTGTGAAACCCTTGGGGGCTTATGAGAAAGTCCTTTCTAGTGTACATGAAGATGGCTTCCTTCATGCATCTTCCCATCCCGCTTGTGCAGCCTGCGAGTGGGTCTCCTAATATAACCTTCACCTTGCAAGATTTTTTGATGAATGCTAATAGAGAACCCTATCCTTTGTACTGATCCGGGGGATAATTTTTTAGTGAAAATTGAAGTGTTCCCAATACTCCAAATTTTAGCTTCATCAGAAAGAGAACGACGTCCTGATTCCAACGCAACTTGAACGGGTGCGAAAAGGACTCCGCTTGTGCAAGTTACGGCCAGTCAAACTTCCAGTCAAACTGGCTTCAGGGGCGTCCAGAAGGTGAAAAAAATAATCATCTCAGAAATCGACGGAACCAGCGTCATCGCGAAGAGCTCGTCGAGACGATTCTGACGACGTTCATTTCGTCGAAATCCGACGTCATATGCTCAAGATACAGGCAGTCAAAGTTCGGTTGACTTGAGGGTATAGAGGATGACGTCATCACGCTGACGTGTCAGTCCGTACAGTACGGAAGTCAAATGGATGAATTTCGACTCGACATGTGGCAAGTGACTCGGATCGTACGGACCAATCATAGCGTGACACGTGTCCATCCGTACATTCCGTACAACAGTCAGCAGTCTACGTCATCATCCCAGTCAGCATGACACGTCGACAGCCTCGGCGAATAAGAACGCGACACGTGGATGGCTAGTCAGCACCTTCGGCCAGTAGCGCTCTGACACGTGGCACACAGTCGGTGAATACCATCCAATTCGACGGACACATCGGCGGTTATCAGCCAATAATGGCTTGACACGTGGCATGTTTGTGCAATCAATCCTCCGTTCAGCGGGCGAGTTTGTTTCAACTAAAAATCTTGTTATGGATTCGGCTCGAACCAACGACCTCCAATTAGCCCGCAACCACCGGTGGCTGTTGTGCCAAATAAAACTGTCAAATATGTATATTGAGCGGTTTTTATTTGATGTTTAAAATGTGTGGGTATGGGTGTAAAGCGAGGCCGGCGGGGTTGGAACCGCCGACCCCACGGCTACCAAAATGGTTTATAACTATTGAACCATCGAACCGTTTACATTTATATGTAGAGGTCGGTTGGTTTTGATGTATGTCTATGCCCGAAAATCATAACAAATGGCTAAATAAGCCAAAATAAACCAAAACCACCAAAACCACCTATAACCAAAAGATTATAGAAGCTAAATTATACCTGATACGAGCTGATCAGGGAGATTATGTAATTAATTGAGTGGTTAGGCCTAATTAGGCAAGTTTTTTGTAGAAAAGGAGGGGTATAGGCCTTGATTTTCCAAGTCCAGGGAGATAGCGAGAGAATGCTCGAGAGATTTTGAAGACGTTTCTGCACATCAGAATAATGTCATGCTGCTGTGCTTGAAGGAGATAGTCTTGAAGCCATTGTAACTGATTTTTGGAGCTAATCGGATCGGTCCTCCATTGGAGAGGGACCCGGAGACGTAGTCCTTAGGGACGAACTTCGTTATCAACTTTGGTTTCGTCTCTCTATTCTTCTCTCTTTTCTTTCTTAGTTTATCTTGGCATTTATTTCATGTTATGTTCATTTAATCATTTGAGCATTTAAATTTGTAATCACTTAAGTTAAACGTTGTAATAATCGATCTTTTACGTTTAAGCATTCTGTAAGAAATAAGTCCTAGATCCTTAAATAGATCAAGTTGGTATCAGAGCTATGTGTGTGGCTTGTATTGCAATTTGAATGCTAACAAGATCCAGGTTGCAACGAGGCGAAGGAGAACTCGAAGAATACAATCCAGAAATCAGAAGACGAAGAGTTAATCAACCGTCACAAATGGAAGCGAAAGAAGGTGGACAAAGTTCAGAGCTTAGTGACAAGGATTTTCAGAAGTTATTCCTTGACATGAAGGCAATGGTGGACGAACTTTATGCTGAAAAGAAGAAGCGTGAAAAGGGAGGTTTTTCAAAGCATGAGAAGCAGGAAGATCAGAAAGGCACAAAGGAGAAAGCTCCAGAAACTCCTTCTCCTCCATCTTCTCCCTCCTCTTCTTCTTCCCCTTCTTCTTCTCCTCCTCCTTCTCCTTCTAATGTAAATCCATTTAAGAGCAAGTCTAAGCCTGCAATTAAGCTTGATGTAAAATTTGAGTTACCTAAATACTGTGGGGAGTTAAATGCTGAGAAATTAGACGATTGGGTCCAACAAGTAGAAGTATACTGTAGGATACAAGGCCTAGTAGAAGATGCTTCTAGGATTCAATTAGCAACTCTCCGGTTGGGAGGTACAGCTCTCACCTGGTGGGAGAGTAACACTCGTGAAGAAATTGCTCGCCATGGTCAAGTTAACATGTCTTGGATGGAGTTTGTTGCTGCCCTTAGGAAACAATTCTACCCTTTAGGTTACATGCAACAGTTAACCATGAATTGGCAAACCTTTAGGCAAGGTAAGGGGCAGTCTGTCCAGGAGTATACGCATGAGTTTAGGAAACGGGCCATTGCTCTAAATGTTCCCTTGTATACCCAAGACACATTACTTAATTATATTGGTGGTTTACATTCTTACCTTAGGCACACTATTTTGATGTTGAGTCCCAACAATCTAGACGAGGTGTCTGTTCAAGCTACTCATTTAGAGTCTAGGGGTAAGAATACATTTAGTGATAACTTTTCTAAGAAGCCATCTAAGTTCGAGGGTAAGTCTAAAGGGAAAGAAAAAGACAAAGATAAAGGCAAAGGGAAGAAGACAGCTACAACTAAGAAAGAGGGTGAGAAACCCACATGCTCCCATTGCAAGAAAGAGGGGCATGATGATTCAAGATGTTGGAAGCTTCATCCTGAGTTGAGGCCGAAAAGATATGGAGGTGATAAAGGCAAGCAAAAGACTACTGCAGTGATTCAACAGGATCTTGGTTCTGACTCCGGAGATGAGACAAAGATTGTTGCTACCGGAATCCAAGGTAAAAGGAAAGGTATATCTCTCTCATCTGATGCAAGTTTTTCTAATGCCAGTGCAAGTACAAGTAAAGAATCTTCTCCTAAGGTTGATAAGCAAAGAAATGAATTGTTTCACATTCGTGTTGTAACAAAACATACTAAGATTGATACTCTGTTTGATATGGGTTCACAAGTCAACTTAATATCTGAAGAAGTTGTAAAGAAACTTAATTTGGCTACAACACCTCATCCGAAACCATATCCACTCGGATGGGTTTGCAATGATGCACAATTAAAAGTAACTAAACAATGTAAATTGAGATTTGCTATCACTGCAAACTTTGTAGATGAGGTAGAAGTCGATGTGGTCCCTTTGGATATTTGTGGGCTTGTGTTAGGGAGTCCTTATCTTTATGACAGAAAAGCAATCTTTTATAGGGGGGAGAATAAGTATCATCTTTTTAAAGATGGGGTAGAATACATTGTACGGGCACATAAAGTGAAGACTAATCTTACTTTAGTTAATGCTGGTCAAATGAAGAGGTTGGTCAACTCAAGTAAAAACTTTGTATTGATGCTTGTAAAAGCCAAAGAAGATGATAAATCCGAGGTATTCAGTCGAACTTTGAAAGATCATGTAAGTCATGTAAAGAAAGTCTTTGATGTATTAAGAAAAGAAAAATTGTATGTAAAGATGTCTAAATGTGAATTTTCTAAGACATCCTTAGTGTACTTAGGCTATGTCGTACGGGGTGGTCAATTGAAAGTAGACCCTGCGAAGGTCGAAGCTATTGTAAAATGGCCTAAGCCAAGTATAGTCACAGAGGTCAGAAGTTTTCTAGGTGCAGTTCAGTACTGGAGAAAGTTTACGTAAACTCTTTATATATATAGTAATCACTCATTTACAGTTTACTAATCCAAGATAAGCAACTTTTCGGGGAGGTCCATGCCAGGCGCTTCAACACTTTGAAGGGAAAGTTGAGCACCGCACCAGTTTTGGCCTTACCAGAACTACATCAACCATTTGAGATCGAGACAGATGCGAGTGGATTTTCCATGGGAGCAGTACTCATGCAAGGAGGTAAACTAGTTTGCTACCACTCTGAAACTTTTTCAGGAGCAGTAAGTAACTATCCCACATATGATAAAGAACTTTATGCTTTAGTTCAGAGTGTTAAAAAATGGAAACATTACATAATGGGGAAAGAAACTGTAATCCACACTGATCACCAACCACTACAATATTTGCACTCACAAACTAAACTGCAACAGAGTAGGCACTTTCGGTGGATGGATTTTCTACAACAGTTTCACTTGGTAATTAAGTATAAGAAAGGTACCCATAACAAAGTAGCAGACATGCTCTCTAGACCTCCTATGATGAATGCTTTGATAATCCTTCAGAATAGTTCTATGGTTCATGAAATTTTTCAAGAACAATATGCAAATGATGAGAACTTTAAGGATATCTATGCTGCCTTAATAAATGGTAAACATGTAGAAGAGAAAGACTATTATGTGCAAGATAAACTGTTATATCACTTGGGTAAATTATGTGTTCCAAAAGATGAACAAGCACAGGTGATTAGAGAAGCACATACCTCATTGATTGCAGGACACTTTGGGGTAAACAAAACATTGACTCAGCTGCAGAAATATTGTTATTGGCCTCATATGCAAGAAACTATAACTAAGTATATTAGAGGTTGTGTTATGTGTGCAACTAGTAAGCCTAGTAACAGGAAGTTGGGTTTGTACACACCTCTACCTGTACCTTCTCGTCCATGGGAAAGTGTGTCAATGGAATTTGTTGGGGGGTTACCTATGTCTAGG
>VDFB02029311.1:0-48444 GCA_007258455.2 Sequoia sempervirens | reverse complement strand
TTATTGCAGATGAAGACAACGAAGAGGGTACAAACTATTACTTGTGTCGTTGTGTTGAGGCAAAAAAGAAATTGGAATCCCCAATTATAGATGGAGAAAACATTGAATACCCTACAGGCTCAGTTGTTGTTACTAGAACATGGCTAAGAAGGTACCCACATAAGAGTGTTAAAAATTGGTTGTTTGAGGAATTTGACACGCATCGTAAGATTCTTCTTTACTCAAACCTTGTCGTGGCATCCAATGTTCATTTGAGCAAATATCAGGGTAGAACTTTGAACAAGACCTTGTGGAAGGTCCACGAGTTTGACCATGAGGAAATAATTGACACAATAAAGAGTAGAGCAGACCCAGATGGTTCATTGGATTAATTTGTAAGTATATGCACAACAATGTTTTAAGTCAATCTAGGCTGGTAGGATATGAGGTTGCAATGTAATGTTAGCATGTTTTCAATTTGGTGTAATGAAGCCTTGAATGGCCTAAATGTGAAAATGTATGTAAATTTGTAATGTAAGGGTCAAGATGATGTAATAAGGCCATCATAAGGTCACTAGTTTAAAGTGCATGGGATTAAATTTACATCAATATGTCAAAGCTGTAATATAACAATGCTGCTTCAAACCAAAAGTTGTCATTTTTGCAAATACTTAGAAGTTGAAGGGTCACACTTGTAAAATAAGTTGAAAAGTGGTTGTAGTCGGTTGAGGAGGTTGATATTCCTTCAAAAAGGCCTTGTGAACATTGTATGTTGTTGGCAATCATACTTTTGAAAGAAGGAGCACCAACTCCATCTTTTCAACACTTGAACCCTTGTGGTTTCTATTATTTGGTCATTTGATCATTTAGGGTGTTCTTAGATGGTTTGAGGTCATTCTATTTCATTTAATAAGGATTCAATGCCATTTTTGTATGTATTAGGTCAATTGAGTCATGATGTAAAGAAGTTGATCAATAAGGGGATTCATGTGGTGAACCTTGTAATTTAAGTGTTTTAGGGTTATTTGTGTTAAATAAGGGCTTTACAGACCATTTATCATGTAATAGGTAAACGTTTTACACTAGGGAATAGTCCCTCTTTCACAATCACAAAACACATGGAATCGCTCTGAGCTACATTCAACCGGATCGATCCCTTAAGGGTCCAAATGGAAAAATTCCTACAAACTTCAACATGAGGTTACTTGGACACCGTGATGCTTAGAAACATCATGTTTGATCCTATGGGATTGTGTTGGGCCCCTCTACAATAACCCCTCTCGGTTTTCATTAGCTCGGAGTGGTTTTCCTGTAGTCTCCAGTTTTCAATTGATGGAAAAAGTGTCAAATGGAAGTAGTGGAAAGTTGCAAAGTGGTGCAATTTTTGTTCTACAACTCATGTGACCAAACAGACTATTCAAATGCATCTGAATAGGCATGTTTATGCTAGGCATGGTCCTCTTTCACACCCAAACACGTGGAATTGCTCCGAGCTATGTTCAACCGAATCGATCCCTTAAGGGTTGAAAGGGAAAAATGCCTGCAAACTTTAGGATGAGGTTACTCAGACACCATAATGCTTAGAAACTTACCATCTAATCCTATGGGATTGTATTGGGCCCCTCTACAATAACCTCTCTTGGTTTTCATTATCTCGGAGTGGTTTTCCTGTAGTCTCCAATAGAAAAAGTGTCAAATGGAAGCA
Source organism: Sequoia sempervirens (assembly GCA_007258455.2). Lineage (NCBI taxonomy): Eukaryota > Viridiplantae > Streptophyta > Pinopsida > Cupressales > Cupressaceae > Sequoia > Sequoia sempervirens. Next base: position 46,760 of record VDFB02029311.1, on the reverse strand, counting down.
ATGGAAAGTTACAAAGTGGTGCAATTTTTGTTCTGCAACTCGTGTGACCAAACAGACTATTCCAACATGTCTAAATAGGCATTTTTACATTAGGAATGGTCCTATTTCACACCCAAACACGTAGAATCGCTCTGAGCTACGTTCAACCGGTTCGATCCCTTAAGGGTCCAAAGGGAAAAATGCCTACAAACTTCAGCATGAGGTTACTCGGACACCATGATGCTTAGAAACATTCCGTCTATTCCTATGGGATTGTGTTAGGCCCCTCTACAATAACCTCTCTCAGTTTTCATTATCTAGGAGTGGTTTTCCTGTAGTCTATAGTTTTCAGTTGATGGAAAATGTGTCAAATGGAAGCAGTGGAAAGTTGCAAAGTGGTGCAATTTTTGTTCTGCAACTTGTGTGACCAAACGGACCATTCCAACACATTTGAATAGACATTTTTACACTAGGAATGGTCCTTTGTAGCACCCAAACATGCGGAATCACTCCAAGCTATGTTCAACCGGATCAATCCCTTAAGGGTCCAAAGGGAAAAATGCCTGCAAACTTTAGCATGAGGTTACTCAGACACTGTGACACTTAGAAACTTCTCGTCTGATCATATGGGATCACTTTGGGCCCCTCTACAATAACCTCTCTTACTTTAGGTTATCTCTAAGTGGTTTTCCCATAGTCTCCAGTTTTCAGTTGATGGAAAAAGTGTCAAATGAAAGTAGTGGAAAGTTGCAAAGTGGTGCAATTTTTGTTCTGCAACTCGTGTGACCAAACATACTGTTCCAACATGTCTAAATAGGCATGCTTACGCTAGGAATGGTCCTCTTTCACACCCAAACATGAGGAATTGCTCCAAGCTATGCTCAACTGGATCGATCCCTTAAGGGTCCAAATGACAAAATGGTTGTAAACTTCAGCATGAGGTTACCAAGACACTGTGATGCTTAGAAATTTTTTTTCTGATCCTATGGGATCACGTTGGACCCCTCTACGATAAAATCTCTCGGTTTACATTATCTCGGAGTGGTTTTCCTGTGGTGTCGATGTTTTAGTTGATGAAAAAAGTGTCAAATGGAAGTAGTGGAAAGTTGCAAAGTGGTGCAACTTTTGTTTTGCAACTCGTGTGACCAAATGAACTATTCCAACATGTTTGAATAGGCATTTTTACACTAGGAATGGTCCTCTTTTGCACCCAAACATGCAGAATCGCTTCGAGCTATGTTCAACCGGATCGATCCCTTAAGGGTCCATAGGGAAAAATCGCTACAAACTTCAGCATGAGGTTACTCGAACACCGTGATGCTTAGAAACTTCTCATCTAATCCCATGGTATTGCGTTGATCCCTCTATAATAATCTCTCTCAGTTTTCGTTATCTCAGAATGGTTTTTCCATGGTGTCCAAATTTCAGTTGATGGAAAAAGTGTGAAATGGAAGTAGTGGAAAGTTGCAAAGTGGTGCAACTTTCATTCTGCAACTCGTGTGACCAAACAGACTGTTCCAACACATTTGAATAGGAATATTCATGCTATGCATGGTCCTCTTTCTTACCCAAACATACTGGTTTGGCCAAAAAATTTGGAGGGGGGTTTAGTTCATTTTGGGTTTGTTGGTACAAAAAACATGTAAAAACAAAAAATATATCTATGCAACCTAGAAACATGAATTAGGATTAGAATATCACATATGATCATATAAATGAAAAAATCACCATAAGCTTGAATGTCATTTAAAACAACAAAATTGGCAAAAAAAAAGTGCTTATAACCTGCAAAAAAATGTGAATAAAATTACATTGATTTTCGCGTGAAAAAAAACAATGAGACCATAGCTTGTTGCTTACTATTATGCTTTGATAGATTTTTTCCAAGCATCCATAGCTTGTTCAAAAGTACCTTTTTTAGGCTTTTAGCCATAGCAGCAAGGCAGTGAATTGTTTGATAAAATGCATTGGTAGACATGTATGAAAAATGTGGTAGCATAGACAAAAGAACTCCGGTTGAAAAAAAATGCCTCTGTGCTGAAACAGGTCTCACAGGATGGAATGGTATGATCTAATGCCATGACAAGCAAATTGCTATGGATTGTCATGGCATTCCACCACCATTGACACCACATTTATTTGAGGTTTTTATTCAAACAAGCTCACGCCTTGTCTTATGCTATTGTTTTCATTAAAATTTATAAGCTTTTGATATATTTTTCCAAGCATCCATATCTTTTGAGAAGCACCTATTTTAGGATTTTAGCCATAGGGAGCAAGGAGGGTGGAACCATTTGATGTAAAATGCTTTGGTAAACATGTATGAAAAATGTGGTAGCATAGACAAGGGCAAACAAATTGTTTGAAAATGCCCCAAAGAAATATAGTCTCTGGTGATGGAATGCCATGAAGAATGCCAAGGACAAGCAATACCATGGATTGTCATGGCATTCCACCACCATTGAGACCACATACTTCATTGAGGCTTTTATTCAAATAGCCCATCGTATTCATATTCCATAAAGTATATTAAGCTTTTATTAAATTATGTTTTGATAGATTTTTCCAAGCATCCATAGTTTGTTTGAAGCAATTCCTATTTTAGGATTCAGCCATAGCAGCTAGTTGAGGTGAACCATTTGATAAAAATAATTTTGGGTGCAAAGACATGTATGGAAAATGTGGTGGAATACAGACAAGGCATTGAACCTGTTTGAAAAATGCCTCAAATGTGTCCCCCATAAGATCGCCATGACAAGCAATTTATATTGTCATGGCATTCCAACCAAGAATTCATCAGACCACATTTCTTTTGAGGTTTTTATTCACACAATAGTTCCTCTTGTCTATATGCTATTGCTTATTAAATTATGCTTTGATAGATTTTTTCCAAAGCATCCATATAGCTTGTTTGAAGCACCTTATTTTAGGGATTTTAGCCATAGCAAAGCAAGTGAGGTGAACTATTTGATAAAATGCTTTGCAGTCACAGAGGCTGGCATAGACAAGGCATTGAACTGTTTGAAAAAATGCCTCAAAGAAATGTGGTCTCATGGTGATGGAATGCCATGACAAGCAAATTTCTATGGATTGTCATGGCAGTCCACCACCATTGAGACCACATTTCTTTGAGGCTTTTATTCAAATAGTTCCCTTCCTTGTCTATGCTATTGCTTATTAAATTACGCTTTGATAGATTTTTTCCAAGCATCCATAGCTTGTTTGGAAGCACCTATTTTAGGCTTTTAGCCATAGGAGCAAGGAGGTGAACTATTTGATAAAATGCTTTGGCAAACACATATGAAAAATGTGGTAGCATAGAAAAGGAAAAGAACTGTTTGAAAAAATGCCTCAAAGAAATGTGGTCTCATGGTGATGGAATGCCATGACGAATTCCATGACAAGAAAATTGCTATGGATTGTCATGGCATTCCACCACCATTGAGACCACATTTCTTTGAGGTTTTTATTCTAATAGTTTGCTTCCTTTTCTATGCTATTTCTTATTAAATTATGATTTGATAGATTTTTTCCAAGCATCAATAGCTTATTTTGAAGCACCTATTTTAGGCTTTTAGCCATAGCAACAAGGAGGTGAACTGTTTGATAAAATTCTCTGGTAAACATGTATGAAAAATGTGGTAGCATAGACAAGGCAGAGAACTATTTGAAAAAATGCCTCAAAGAAATGTGGTCTCATGGTGATGGAATGCCATGACAATCCTATTGCCGATAGAATGGTCGGAGTAATATGAACTTCTGGGTATGCCTTTGGTATGATCTCCTATTGATGACTATTGGTCTAGCCAAAAAATAGGTGCTTTTAGTGAGAACTCTTGCCGATGGTTTTCCTCTCGTCGACGGGTATAAACATCAGTATGACATAAAGGTTTTGTAAGACTCGTAGTGATAATGATGGTCTTGCCAATGGTTCTATAGTGGACATTGATGAGATGTTTTGTTGATAGAGTGAGTCTAGGTGATGGTCTTGAACTCAATATGACTCTTGCCGATGGTAGTACCTCTTTCTGATAATGACAGTTGGGCATTGTGGCATCGAGGAGACATGGCCTAGTGTCTCACCGACATGCGATACAGTTGAATCTTGTTTGACCGAATGACTATCCTACGTGGTTTTTTTTCGACCAATCAGAGAAGCGAAATATGAACTATTGGCAGTTAGACTATTGGCATCATTCCTGTGAGGGAGATGAACAGACTGTGAGAGAATGGATTACTCTCTGGCAATGGTGGATGATGAAAAATAGTGTGTGATATCGGAGTGTTGCTCAATTGAACATGAATTGATCTGAGTGAATTCATTGTATGTTTTCTAAGAGCTATTCTATACAAGATTGATCAGTGAATGTTGCTGCTATAAATTGACATCAGAAAGTGAAGTCTATACTCTGTATGTAATTTTGTTTACTGTAATACAAAGATGATTTTCTTGGTGTGGTGGGTTTTTTCCTGTAAGGGTTTTCCCACGTAAATCTGGTGTCCAATTGTTTATGTGTTCATTTCTCTTTTCTGTTAATTCTTTTCATGTGTATCTTATTGAGCTGTAATTACAAAATTTAAAGTTCTATCTGCATTCTTCCCTAAGGTTTTGGCGTTAGGAGAGTTTGTTCCACACCTAAGCTTTCGTTACAAATTCTTGATTGCATGAAGTTTTAAGGTTCTTCTATGATTATTAATCAAACCATTTGGATAGCTCATGTGACACACAATATTTTATATCTTTGTACCATGATAATTTTTTTAGATTGAAATTATTCATGGAACCCTCTTCTTCCACACTATTTACCTCAATAACTTCTAGATTGAACTAAGCCATGATCTTGCAAGTCCTCCCCCTATAACTAATTTTTTCACTTGCATATCAATGTTAAATTCTTTATATTTTTTTATCCATCTACATCTTCAACTAGTGACTTCTGGTTGGGTGAAAATATATTTCATGATAGCATGAGAGACATAGGCAACAATCTTGGCTCTAGACAAGTAAGGCCTAAAGTTCTTAATTTTCTTAACTAATACATATGCTTTTATTTTCATTGTAGCATAATTTATTTAAAAAACTTGAAGATACTTCCTAAATATTAAATAGGTTACTCATCTCCAAGTTCATCATTCAAAAGAGCAACAACTATATGAAAATATGTAAAAGAAACTAACTAAAAAGGCTTGGAAAAATCTAGTGATATTAACATAGGGGCATGTTTAGTTACTTCTTTAATACTCTACAAGGCTTCAATAGGTTCCTTACTCTTGGATATTTTTTTATCCCTTTAGCATCTTCAAAATGAATTTATTCATTTCAACAAAATTTGGGAGAATCCTTCTAATAATATTAGTTTGATTAAAAACTGATTGCATGAACCTTTAATGGTTTTTGGCTAAGGAATTTTTTAAATTGTATCTATAATTTTTGGATTAATCCTTATCCTTGATTTGGATACTATATAACCAAAAAAAAAAAAATTATTTTGTAACCGTAAACCCTATCAAATGCATACAATTCTCTTCTTCCTTTTTTGAAAATTATTTAAGGTCGTCTTGATAGGTCACTATAATGGTAATAGTAAATAATTAATTAAATGATAATAGGATGATAATTAATGATGATTAATGGTTAATTAGTGATTATTAGAGTAATTATTTTAGTGTATACAGTAGTCACTTGGCATTCGACACATTTATAAATTAACCAAAATATGTTCCTTATAAGAGATGATATTATACATGAATGTTGAAGATGTGTATAATTACTTCATCATAGTCCAAAATTTTATCCTTTTGGAGTGCTTATTATCTTAGGAGCATAATCGACTCATAATCCTATTTTGGTCATTTTTGAGTGGCTCATGCATGACCCTAAGATAGATTGACCTCTAATACATGAATCTAATTTGGAAGGTGATGGACTTATGAAATTAGATTCAATACAATCATGGTTTTTTTTTATAATCAATGAAGGTGGTATTTAGAATTTTTTTGGGGGAAGTTGCATGATTAAAAAGCTCATGTTAGCCTAGGTCAAACCCCTTTCAAACCTAAAAGAAATGGTCTTGAGTAAATGATGGAAGACACCATTTGTAAACTTGTAGATGGCCTATGAGATTTTGATGCAAGTAATGATTTTGTTCTAAGTTCCAAATTGAAATATTCCTAGAATGAATGGACTTCTTTGTTCTTTAAATGTTCTCTTGATTTTCCATATGAATCAACTACACAAATAAATGTCTTTAAATAACAAGATATAGCAATAATTCATTTAAATATGTAACAATTCATCTCACAAATAGTGAAAAGGGGTGAGAAATTTAGAATTAGGGGTCAATACTATGCTAGTTGGGATCAATTGTGAGGCGTAAGATTGACGTAGTGTTTGGACTTGAAGACCTTGAGGTAGGGAATGAATGTATAGAAATAGGTGTGAATATGGGTACAACATATATGACTAATGATGACAAATGTGTTAGAATGAGTAAAAATAAAGATATAAGGTAAGTTTAGATGTATGAATATATGTGTAAATGAATGCAAAAAAGATAAACATAAGAATATGATTGAAAACCAAAATTAACCTTAAAATATACAACTTATCAATATCTTCGAAATAAATGTCAAATTAAATACGAATTGACAGGAATATTTTAGTTTCACCACTACAAGAATCAGTCTATAAGCAAATGATCCTCATATCTTCTCATATTCCATTTAATTTTAAAATAGAATGTGCATCGATTCATATATTCCTTTCCATTGAGTGTTGATCAAATATTGCATACTCCTTCATGAAAGAAGAAGCTTTATTCTCATTGGGATGTACAATTTTTCTAGAAAGGCATTTAGTTGGATGGTGAAGAAGCGCTTTATTTTCACATAGCCTGTCATTCCATATTCAGACATTATTGCTTCAATATATACGTAATTATTATCTTACGATTTCAATTCAAACGCATTTGAATTTCAGTATTTGTTCCCGTTCCCTATTATAGCACTCTTTTGTAGGTAGTACTCATCCCATGATAGCCTCACTAGAATATTAACAAAATTTAAAAATCTAATCAAATTCTTCAAATATGGACTAAGAGTAATTTTAAATTCTTCTAGATTCCAATTAATAATATATTATATGTTTTTATAAAAACTTTTGATGGGTTCCTGCTTTTTTTGATTGGCTGCAATGGTTTTTAAGGAAATTTCCTTGCTTGATGATGGTTTCTGCTCTTGTAATGATATGGTGGTAGATTTGAATGCTATATATGTTTCTTCAGTTTTTTTCAATAGAGATCATATATGTTGTCGATAAGGGGTTTCAGCTTGCATTTATATCTACTTTGCACCCTTTCAAATGAGACTCTCTATATATTGGAAAATATGTTCCTAAAGATGTGTCAGTGGTGGGATTGAAGGTGCATGATGCATTGGATAGAAAGATTTGCATCCTTGATGTGAATGTGGGTGTTGCTATGTTGCTACCTCAACCAACCCCTTCTTATACTTATGTGGAGGTAGTGTCCATTAAACCCTCTACAAATACCTTTCATCCTTAGAAAAATAGTCACATTTCTCCATGATACTACTATTTTGTGGTGATTATTTTGGTGATGGAGAAGTTGTGTTATCTATTGGTGGCTAGATGTGGGGTTTGCACCCTCTCTCAATCCATCCTTGATTTCCCTTGAAAGAGTCTATTGACAGAATTCTTGATTGGATGAGATTTTCTTATCAACCCTTAAATTTTATATGCAAATCGATCAATTAGATTATTGACAATGAGATGGGTCACTTCTTGAAGGTGGACTCTACTTCTTTGGAATTCACTCATACCTCCTTTGAACATATTTTTGTGGACATTGATCTATCAAGGCTTTACAAAGTGAGGTTGTTTTATAGGTGAATTATTGCCCTTGCTCTTAGGTTGTTGATAATGGCTCCAGGAAAATTCATCCCTAGCAATTCACCGATAGAAAATTCACCACCAGCAATTCACCGCCATGAAAAATTCACTGATGGAAAATTCATCGCCAGTAATTCACCAACGAAAAAATTCACCGCTTTGGTCGTGAATTTTTCGTCGGTGAATTTTTTGTGTCGGTGAATTTTCCATCAGTGAATTGTTGGCGGTGAATTTGTTGTATGCCATTGATAATGATGGAATCCATTCCTAATGTAGACATTATTATCTTATTGGCTACTTGGCTTTATATTTTCCATGTGGTATCAAAAATCCATCATCTTTAACTTGGTGGAAAAACGCTCTTCTCCACATTCTTACCATGTTTCCAAAGAGTTTAATTACTAATTTGGGAAGTTATACCCATAACCCTCCTGTCTGTACTCTGTAATCTAAAACTAGAACTTGAAGTAATTTCTCCTAGAATTTTAAACAATTACATTATAAGTAATGCTCAAGAATTTAAGACAATATTTTACATCATGATGCTACTTAAAACATAAATACAGTATCCAAAAATATTCAAGATTTTTGATAATTTAAGTTTTAAATTTTTACGAATTAAAAAAAATTGAAAAAAAACTAATATCTATTGTTGATATATCTTAAATAAATTGAAATTTAAAATAACAATAAAAAAATTACCACCACCAAAATACAAAATGATTTATAGATGTAAATGCAAACTTTTAATTTAAATTGTATATATTTTTCAATCGATATTTTAGATCACACTCCTTAACAATACATCACAGCTTAAAAATGAGTATGTAAGTAACCAACGAAAATATGTTTTTTTCTCTCAATGACTTGACTTTGTTAATGATATGAAAATGAAAAATCACCGGTTGAAGAAATCCATACAAAATAGAGACGCGTTAGCAGTCAAATTGTTTAAATTGTAAGCAATGCTACTCTTTTTTATGTGACTAACAACTGATAAGTGAGGGGCATTGAATTCTGCTGACGCGCTTTCTCATCTCCCATTGAATTTTAAGAGAGAAAATAGAATTATTCAATAGTATAAGGACTTTTACTCAATTGAAATCCAGATTTGATTGTTGTTCAGTAAAGCCAAAGTATACAGGTAACGACTCTCTATGGGCACAGATTTTTCATGTCGGTGATGTTGATCACTTCAGTATTTATCTGAAATTAAATTTTATGGATAGATAATTTATTTACTAAGAGTTTTATATATATATATATATATCAAGGAGGGGGGGTTTAATTTAATAATATGTATATATAAAAACATATTAATTTAAACTTTCGAATGAATAAATTTTAGGTAATGGAATAATATATTTTTTTAAAATATTATAAGAATGAGAATTGTAAGAATGCATTTTAGCAAGATAAAAAAAATTAGTTCATTTATTCACTATGTTTGATGTACATGGAATAAGCTCTTAAACAAATAGGTCTCATCACATTTTCTCTTATACTCTATGTCAAAACATCAAATCCTTCACTTTTATTTGTTATGATAATATTATTTTTGTTGGTAGTGGATGAAGATAAAACAACATAATATAAACACATGAAACACAATATTTTACCAAAATCTCTTTTGTGCTACAACACTTCAACTCTTCATAAATTCATTGATTACAACCTTTACATATACTTAGAAGGCTACAACATTAAACTCACTCTCAATCGCTTGATCATCTCAACAATTTGATGCTACACCTTGATGATACATCTCGATACTTTGATACCACACCTTGATGATGAAATCACTACAAATGCCTCAATATATAGAGGTCTTTGAGATTACAAAGATCATTCTAGAATTTAGGCTGACTTTCCACATTAGATAAACCATTTAATAAATATTTAATGTTTTCATCTCTTCATCCTTATCTCTTATCTATTCTAGAAGAAAAATACTAATAAGAGGTGTTGGTTTGAAGCCTGAATCATAGGATAAAAATAATAGCGCCAAATTGAATAAACTGAGAAGAACTATGCACAATCTGTGTATCAGAGCTCATAGCATGTGGATATTGTGGATAATTGAAGAGCTTTTAGGCATTTTCACAAGAGATCTAAGGGAGGATGATTCTTTATCCATGACAACTCCTTTGAAGGCCTATATTCTCATTTGCATTGCATATTTTATTTTTTGTGGCTTATGGAGTTGGTTTCATTTCCATGATTCATCTAATCACTGATCTCTTCTTGTAGTTTTCATGAGGTTTCTTCTAGTTCTGATTTAAGTCATCATGGTTTATATCTGGATATATTAATAACTGAATGAGAATAAAGCATCTAGAGTAAAGAGGTATCCAGTTCTTTGATCCTTCAAACTCTTTATTACCCAATAAATGGAAAAGAACTAACATATTCCTTCAACCCTTCTAGTCCATATTAATCATGTAGATGTAATCTATAAGTATGCAAAAACGTATCAAAGGGGAGCAAAAAAGTTAGAGATTTTCATAGGGCCTATGAATCAGCTATTGTTTTTATATGAAAATATTGTTGTTTGTTTTCTATTTATAATATCTATTGGTGTCATTTGGGAACTCCTATTTTTGGGAATTCAATAAGAGTTCTAAAACAAAGTAGGATGACATCTACTATACAACTGAACTCTGTTCCTTTGCCTTGTAAATGTTAAACCCTACCATCCACGCACTCTTTCATTACCTCTACATGGTTGATATAGAAATTGACCACTTTTCACTTTATTATTGTTCATCCTTTTTCTTTACGTGCTACTCTATTTTTTACACTTAACTTCAAAAGTGATTTGCATGCCCCCTCAGAAAGAGGAAGCTAATTTTAAGAGTTCAAATTCTGAAATTTGTATAGAAAACTCAATCTACATGTCCATTAATATCATTTTTATAGATAAAATTAAGTTCTCCTATGAACTATGCAATTCGATATTGGAAACTTTGAAAAGAAAAGATCACTTTTAACATCTCATAATAGAAAAGAAAAGAATAAACATACCTTGATTCCAAGTTCTCTATATATAAATCCTTAACTTCTGTAACACTAGATGGATCTGCTTTTCCATAATCATTGTTAGTCAACAAGCAACTATGGATCATATGGCCTAACCACATACAGATTTGAAAAGTAAAATTAACTGAAACCGTGGAAAGTGATTTACTAGAATATTTTGTACAAATCATGATCAATGCAGAAGAATGGCCAGAGGTTGCAATCCAAAATCAGTGTTGTGCTTTACTTCTCCATTTTGGTGGGCTACCTTGAAAATAAGGTTTCGATTCACTGCTCCATTTTGGTGAGATACCTTGAAAATGAGGTTTTGACTCACTACTCCATTTTGGTGGGCTACATTGAAAATAAGGTCTTCAAGAAGGTTTTAGAGTATGTTTCTTAAAATCAAAATTATGCTTATAAAAAAAAATTGGTCCTTTTTCCTCTTAAATTATTTGGTTGCTTATTCTTATCTTTTATTTTTTCTCTTCCTTTTCTTAATTTTTTTTGTTTTTCAAGGTTTTTAGGTTTTAGTTTTTTAGGTTCTCTTATGGTTTTCGTTATTTTTTATAATTTGGTGGTTTTTCATCAATTTAGAAGAAACTTTGGTGTTCATACATGATGACACCACAAAACAAAATATTTATTCAACAAAAAACATTTATTAGTAATTTTATTTGTAATTGTAGACACCTAAATTTGGACACTTACATTTGTCCAAATTTGTCCCTTTTCATCTAAATATCCTCTTATTTGCATTAATTGAGTAATATTGCTATTATTTAATTAATACCCTTAAATCATCTAAACCCTTAAGGTATTTAGTTAAATAATTAAATACCTTACCCCTTTTCTTGTTTTCAAGGAATTAAATAAATAATCCATTTATATAATTCCCTTTATCTCTCACTCACTCACCTAATCCTAACCCATTTCTTAACCCCATCATTAGGGATGTGCATATTCCTAATCCATGATTAGAATACATGTCACATCCTCCAACTTTTGCAAGTTGGCTCCTAACCTTCATTAGCCACTAATTGTTTTCTAATCATTGATTAGCTAGCCTAATCGGTACCTTGGTCAACTCTCTCATCTCCCAAGGAATATTAAATTCCTTTTATTATCCCCATACCTTTCCTAATGAAATTTTAAATTCCATTTTATCCCTCCAAGACTCTCCTCACTTGTCACATCACTCATATGTGGACAAGTACTTACCTTTTTGGAACCTTCTCTCATCCACTAGACATTCCCCAAGCATGTGAATTTTAAATTCACTTTTATTCCCCCAATATCCTCTCTCATTCTCATGCACATTAAAAAGGATTTTTTAATTCCTTTAGTCAACTCTTCATTTCAACCCTTGATCTTACTTTCCCTCTTTCAATCTCCACTGTCCATTTGATCTCCCTAAGTTAAATGGCTAACATTTAGCCATTTTGCAACAACACACATTAGGCATTCTCATTCAACACATTCATTCAACACCTTTCAAGCTAACACACTCATTTTCACAATCAAACTCTCATAAAACTTTCAAGCTCACACACTTGCATCCTCCATTATTGCTCATCTTCAAGCTTTCATCACACTCAGTTCTTGCATCTATCCAAACACCCACATCTCTCATTTGAATCTCCATCAAATCCTCATAATTTTGCATCCTTTTGCATCACATTTTCCATTCAAGGAGCATACATTTCAAGCTGCATCAAGGGCCAACCAAGGAACAACACAAGTGAAAGGTATACTTCTTGTTTTATCTTTTCTTTTATTTGTGTTCAACATAGCCCAATCTTGAGGTGGTCTTGTGTTGTTTTATCTTACATTTCTTAGTTAGTTTTGCATATTTAGGATAGAAAAACACTTGCACACATTTTTGGCACATCTGGTGGGACCCACAAATGAGTCCCCTTTTTGCTTTCACGTTTGCTATTTTTTAGTTTTTGCAGGTTCAGGTGACACAGAGGGGCGACCATGCCCTAATAGGGGTGACCCCACCCTAGGAGGGTTTATCTTTCCCTCAGAGGGGCAACCTTAGCCTACAGAGGGGTGACCCTGACCTAGAGAGGGGTGACCTCAACCTAACATAGACACCTATCTGGGACAAAATAGCCAGTTTCACTCTTTGTTTTAGTAGAGGAGCGACCCTGACCTAAAAGGGGTGACCATGACTAGAGGAAGGGATGACCCTGCCCAAACAACATTGTTTTGAGGTAAAAAAAAATAGCATTTTAAATCATTTTTCATGCTTGCTTTCTATCGTTCTTGTTAGTACTAAGCCCCTAACACGTCTTGTTGGTGGTTGTGATCAATTTTACTAAAATTTGTGCAGCTATATCATGCTTAATGAAGACCAAAGATCAAACTTCTAACATGTTTGTTGAAGGATGAACAAGAAAAGGCTTTTAGTTAGATCATTTTGCTTCTATTTTTGTACTAATTAGGCACATAGTCTAAGTAGGAGGGAGTCAATAAACTTTATTTGCTTTGCTTGTAAGTAAGCTATTGGCATATCCAATCCTCTTGCACCATTTGGTGATCCTGGGTGATGAGAAATCGTAAGCTTACTTAAGTCCTTTGTGTTACCCAAGGGGGCATTATATCTTTCAAGCCTTCCCCTTGCACTTTGTGTGAGCTTCGGGAGTAGCCAAAGATAGTTAGCATTTTCTTCTTAGTGGGACCTTCTTAGGGATTTCACCACCCTAAGGGATGATCCCAACCATGTGTACTAGCGAGGTATATAAATGAGGGAGAGCCAAAGCTATACCCCAATCCAGTCACGTCGTGTCTGGTAGAGTGTTGAAGCTAGGGTGATACCTAGATAGACATGAAGAGTTGGTTTGAGCCTTTAGTATCTCACTGGGGTTCCTGAATTATGCTTGTGATGGGCTAGTGTTCATGGTTTGTGCCTCACATACCAAGCGTATATCAAGGACTCCTTAGATCACCTTTTTTTAGCCTAGTTAGAGGACTATGTTGGCCATACCTTTCACACTAATCATAGGATCGTGTTGCTTGAACTATCTTTCTTGTGCTAAACTAGTGAATTTATGCTCAATCAAGTCATCCATACCTTTTTCTTGTTGTTTGCATTGTTTTCTATCCTTTTCCATAGTCATTTTTCCCAATTCAAGTTCAATTCTATCAAGAGGGACAACCTCGACCTCAAGAGGGGTGACCTTGACCTCAAGAGGGGCAACCCTGCACTTTGTCTCAAACATTTCCCACTCTGTTTGAGTCAAAATTGTTCATCTTCCACTCAGAGGGGCGACCCTGACCTTAGTAGAGGCGATCCTAACCTAAAAGGGGTGATCCCAACATAAAAGGGGTGACCCTGACCTAAAAGGGGTGATCCCAACCTAAAAGGGATGACCATTACCAAACAGGTTTTTTGCATCCCAAATGGTCAGTTCTATCTCTCGTTTAGTCATTCCACCAATTCTATTACCTGTTATGTATATATGAGAGTATGTTCCCTCATTTTGTGCACTCGTTCGTCCATTTAGGGAGTTCATTCACTGTTCAGGGAACTTGTTTTGTCATTTGGGGAACCCATTTCATCATCCAGAGAAGTTGTTTTATCATTTGGGGAAATCATGTCATTGTTTAGGGATCTCATTTTTCCAATCAGGGAATCTGTTCCATCATCTAGTGAGTCTGTTTCAATGCTTATCAGGTTCGTTTGCCTGATTTGATAGCTCATTTCTGATTTAAACAAATCCAAAAACTAGTCAAGTGACCCCACCCTAGGGGTGACCCTGACCTATAGAGGGGCGACCAATTCCACCAATAGGCATCCCTAACCCTAGAACGGGTGATTTTGCTTACTATTTTAGCCATTTTGCTAGTCATTCTTAGTTGTTTTCGATCGTTCTCACTCGTTCTATAGAAGAGGTGACTAGGCCCTATCTAGGAGCAACTAGACCTATCCAGGGGTAGCCCTAACCCAAAAATGAGCATTTTTGCTTTCTTTTTCGACCATTTTGTCAGTCGTTCTATGTTGTTTTATGTCGTTCTTTCCCGTTCTTTAGAATAGGTGACCTTTCCCTTAAGTTAGGTGACCTCACCCTCTAGTTAGAAGCTTTTTCCCTTGGATGGGTGATTTAGCTCCAAAAAAGGTCAATCCCATCTTCCATCCAAGTCGTCCTGTCAACCATTTTTTGTCATCTTTCATCGTTTTTGCCCATTTTTAGTGAATAGGCATCTACCACCTTTTTGAGCAAGTTTTCCATTCGTTTGGGTGAATTTTCTCCCTAAACAACTAATCTCATCTCCCATTTAGTCAATCCATTCATCCCTTCCAAGCATTCATTTCCTCATTCTGAGAGTTAGTCTCCTCATCTTGAGCATCCATTCATCCCTTTTGAGCATTCATCTCCTTGTTTTGAGAAACATTCATATCTTTTGAGTATTCATCTCCTCATTTTGAGTATCTATCCACCCATTCTATGAGTTTTTCTACCCATTCTGAGGGTCTATCTAACTATTATGAGAGTCTAAATGTTGAATGGGCGACTAGGACCAGTGCATAGGTGACCACACCCTAGCTATAGGTGACCACGCCCTAGGAACAGGCAACCGGGTCCAGTGAATAGGTGACCTTGCCCTCTAATCTAGTTCCATCTTCCATTCACCAGTAACATTCATTTCGGTCCATCTGCAGGTCATCCGTTCATCATCTAAATCAAATAGACACATCTTAAAATGACTCTAGGTTACATATCCAACATTTTTTTCTTGATCTGAATCCCCTAAACCTTGCTTTAGAGGTTGTTATTCGAATTGACCTAGGCGTCTGAATCTACTCGTCTTCCTACACATCATCCATGCTCTTTGGCCTAATCAATCCACCTCCATCTCAAGGTAGATTCAGTGTTATAAGTCATCCTCCTCAACCCAATCAATCCACTTCCATCTCAAGCTGGATTCGGTGTCGTAATCATCTATTTGTCTGTTAATCCAATCAATCAATGTCTAAGTCACTTAGGGTGATCTTTGAATGTGGTTTAGAATCCCTTTCATCATCCTATCTAATCCATCATCTCATCTTATCAAATCATCTCATCAATAGATCCTATCCAATCTAATCCTATTGCATAGTCCAAACATCTGAATGTGAGCTTCAATCCAATCCCAAACTGGGCTTAATCTGAATCCCAATTTGAGCTTTAGATCCTCCAGATCCATTCCTCCATCTTCTTCCAATCCACCTTGTTTATCCTTTCATCACCTTTTGTTTCCTTCTAATCATCCATTCCCATACCTTCAATCTATATCCATTATGAATCTTTTCCCTCCACTAGTGCAGTAAAAATAATAGTCAAGGGGAATCCTAATTACATTAACGACGATAACGAAAGCCTTGTTGACCAAGAGTATATGACATAGATCCCCTTGACGCTATCATTGCTAGCAAGATTTCCCCAACTGCTTTCCAAAACCCAATCACCCCTCTGAGCTGTCCTATCACATCTAACAATGCTCCTTATGCTACCTTTGACAAGGTATATCCATTTTCTCCCCCATCCACATATCCATCATATCCTTCCTCTACATCATTTTCTTAGCCAACATCCACATCCTCTTATCCTAATCTACCTTCCCAATCTTCCCATCCTAATCTACTATCCCAATACTCCTATTACAATCCCCCATCCATGTACCCCTAACCTAATCCTCCTTACCATTCTTCCTATCCTAATCCTACATCCACACCTTCTTATCCTAATCCACCATCCATGTCCTTCTATCTTAGTTCACCATCCCAATCTTCCCATCTTAATCCACCATCCCAACATTCCTATCTTAATCCCTCATCTATTTCCTCCAACATCAACCCACTGTCCATGTCCTCCTATCCTAGCTCACTATCATGATATTCTTACCTTAACCCTCCATCTAATCCCAAGCCCCCCACTAATCCTAATCCTCCACCTACTCTTAGTCTTCCATCTAATTTCATTCCTCTATCTGATCCTAGTCTACCAATCCATAATTTGAATCCTCCATCAAGCCCTAATCCTAGTCCTTCACCCATCCATACTCCATCCACTCTCACCGCACCATCTAAGCCTAGAGTATGCATGATTCTCACTCCAGAAGTTCTCCAAGGAATCATAAAAAATATGCCATCCCCAACTCCACACCTTGAAGTCATGGAACTATTCCATTGTAATCCATCATCCACAGTCACTAGTGATGAGACCCTTCTCCGTACCACACCTATCATTGATGATACCACCCCTAGCACCACTCAAACCATTGAAACCGTCACACCTACCAAATCCATTGAACCCCCACTCCTTCTCTGAAAGCCACTGAACCCATCGAAGATAACCAAATCTAATCCACTCCTCCCACTCCTAGATCCACCCAATCCATCAAAGACACCCAAATCCAATCCACTCCTCCCATTCCTAGTATCACTAAAATCCATTTCCATGAAATTCATGAATCTTCCATCCTACCATATCCCACACTTGAGGAGTCCCTCCAACACTCCATTATCATGACACCCACACATGAAGAGTCATGCCAAGATCTCGATCCAAAGCATACCATATCCTCTTCTCCAGATCGAGACCCTGCCATCCCATCTATTCCACCTAAAGATCATAGTACCCCACCCATTTCATCCCATGATCCCCTTGGCATTCAAGATCTGATCACTCCATCATATGAACCCTTATCACCCACTGCCACAAGTCCTAATCTTATCATATCACCTGATCCCTTTTTGATCCTATATTGCTCACTCTTCTAAATTTAGATGTTGTCATCCCATCATCTCCATCTCCTGATCCTCCATCGTCACCTAGCCCTACCATCCCAACATCGTGTTTATATCCCCTTGACACTCTCACATTCCTCCATGGTGGTCTCCTTACAGAAGAAAAATTTGTATATACCACCCATTCACCTCTTCCTAATGATGGACTCACATCATTCTTTCAGAATAAGAAAAATCATATCATGGATCAAATTCTCAAGAGCATGAACTATCAAGGAAAAGGCTTAGGCATTCATGAGCAAGGTATTTTGGAGCCCATCCAACCCAAAGAACACTCCTATACGTGAGGTTTTTGATGTACTACTCATGACTCGCAATCCAAACACGTTGGTACAACCTCCACATACCATCAATGATCCTCTCCTAAAAGAATAAGAGGCTCCTCCCATCACTTCACTAGATCATTTTATGCCATCCCTAGTCCATCGTATCACCTCAAGACAACCATCCATATTCCTCCTTCATCTGCTCCATCCATTTTGGGTCCTTACATCCCTTTGTCCACCATCTCCCATCCTACATCTACTCCATCCATTTCGGGTCTATATGTTCCTCCATCCACCACCACATATTCTCCAGGTACTCAGTTTATTTTGGGAACTTCTATTCCAAAATCCCCTCCTCCATCTTATCCTATTCATCCTTTTATCCACCTATCCCCTACCCCTGTAACCCATCATAAACATCCAACTCGCATGTCCCCTAGTCAGGATCAACAAAGGCATGTACCTACACATCCTCCATCCACATATCATCCTTAAAATCCTACCTCCATCACTCCATTCATGTGTCCTCCACATCATCTATCCATTCACACCCATCCAATTTCTCTTAAAAGCACTTTTGATGCTAAAGAAAAAATGCATCAATATAAACATCGACATGAATCAAAAGCTCCTCATGTCCCCTTAAAAATACATGTTGAAGAAAAAAAAAAAAATCCAAAATCCAAATTAGTCCATAGGCTGCAAAGGCCCACCAAAGCAAAAATCAAAACCATGTGGATCCCAAAGAAAAGAGATGTAATGCCTTTAAATGAAGCATCCATAACACCATCCAAAGTTGCTAATCCGAAAGATAATCATACAAATCCTCTATCTCCTAAATCTATTTTGGGTCCTTATGTCCCAAAATTCACTATCCCATCTCCCCCATTATCCCCACATCTTGCATTACATCCTCCATTATCCCCACATTCTTCATCCATTAATCCTCCTATCCTTTCACATTCACCACCACATGTGCCAATGTTGATTTTGAACACCCTCCCCCATCACACGTCCACTCCATCATTCCATCCATACACTTTCCAACATCGCATCCATTATCCCACATATCTCCCCCATCAAATCCCTTTAATCCCTTCCCTTGCATAATCCATCCATCTTCATAACTAAGGTTGTACCAACTGTTAGAGTAAAGTAATTATTTAACTTTACTCTCCTCTTAAGACTTCACTTTATGCACATATATTAGTCATTTAATAATTAATATTAATTATTAAATGCACTCACCTTAGGGTTAGGTTTTCCTTTCCATTTTGATCTCCTTTTATAAGGATTGATCTCTTGTATTGTATTCTCTTCTTGATGTTCTTTTTTTAGTCTGATAATACATTCTTGCATATTGTTAGACCAAAACCCTTGTTTTGTTTCCTACAGATTTCTTCCTTGTGACAGGTTTTTGCATGCAGGTTTCTTGGGCTTAATAGATTTGTTTTTCATCAAATCTTACATGGTATTAGAGTTGGATCTACTATAGCTTGTTCATGTTTGAAGAAAAAAGGGAGCAAGGGTTTGACAAAAGAAATTTGGGATTCTTTGGCTAATTTGAGAGGTTCTAGGTGTAGTTTTCAGATTTGGTATTCCTTTCCCAACGATTTTTTTTGTTTCATCAAAAAAAAATTAGCATTTTTTACAAGTGCATGCATCAGATTTGGCATTTTTTTTGGGTGTCCTTCTCTATGTTGTTCACAATGGTGCCCTTCCTAGTATCATTTACCAATTGTCTTGCACCTTATTCCTCTGAACGTCGTGCATGAGCCGATGTCTGCGTTGGCAGATCTAAAAAGGAAAAAGTTCAAACCCTCGAAGGTGCCATACTTTGACTTGAAAGTTTTTTTACCGATGATTGCTATCCAGATCTGCAATCTATTTCATCAATAAATTCTTTAGGTACACAAAGATTTGTCTCAACCAATTATTGCTTTCTATTGCTTTCTGGCTTTCAGTTTGTACTGGGGATTGGATTTTTGCATTGTGGGGTGGTGTTTTCTCTTGCTTTCTGTCATTTCCATCAGAAAACTAGAATCTACAAACACTGAAACAAAACAAACAAACCCATTTTGCATCTTCTATCTAGTTCTAAAAGACCACTAAATAATAATTAAAAAAATTCAAAGTAGTTGAGGCATAGTTCACAGGATGGCGGACAGATCTATTGAACCTATCACACCGCATAATTATCACACTTGGAAGAGGTACATGATGACTCTTCTCAGTCTTGAGGGTTATAGTCTGTTTGGATGAGATTTAGCCTCAGTTGACTTGTGCCTTTGAGGTTATCAGTGCAAGAACAATATGGATCAAGCTATAGGATGATGGCTGCATTTCGGCCAGTCTCTTGTTTCATCTTGATGGTTGTCTCACTCCTCGATCATTTTGGATAAGTTTGATCTTTTTGGTACTATCAATCGAGTTGAGCTGCGGTACGATTAAATTCTTTAGTGCCTCATTTCTTTCCTCCATTGAGGACTTTGATGAAGTTCAAATAGCAAAGATCCTCTTAGAGTTGTGGAAAAGTTAAACTGATATAAGTCGTATAATTCTCTCCAAACTTGGGGTCCATTTGATCTTCTATTTGACCTTCTATTCC
The DNA here is from genome assembly GCA_007258455.2 of Sequoia sempervirens. Taxonomy (NCBI): domain Eukaryota; kingdom Viridiplantae; phylum Streptophyta; class Pinopsida; order Cupressales; family Cupressaceae; genus Sequoia; species Sequoia sempervirens. The sequence goes on along the minus strand of VDFB02029311.1, from coordinate 26,184 downwards.
ACCATAGATGCCCAAAATTATAGAGCATATCATGCCTTCTTTTGAGGTCTTTTGATCATCGACTCGTGAGCGACCAAGCTCAAATGGTGGATTCACTTTCGAGTTCATAGAACCAAGCATTGGTAGCCAGTACTCCAAGGAAAACAAAGCAAAATATAAAGAAGATTAGGGGCTGTTAGAGTCCTCCAAGCCACTACTAGTCTAATTCCAAAACGGTTGAATTCCCAAAGGAAAATCTTGGTTTGGTAGGTGCCTCCCAGACTAGAAGAAATCCGGAGATCCTTGTAGTTTTGTGAGAAGGTATCCAGTTTCGGGTGGAAAAGTTTAGAGGCTTTGGAGGAAGCCATACGATGTATAATATTAGGTACTCGACCTCCTTCACAACCCAGGGGAAAGGTCTTTCTTTACGCAGGCATTGTCCTCAGAATCCACTTGGTTGATTAAAATTTTACTCACTGTATGACACGGAGAATTTGGTCGCCACTCACCCTTCAGACTGAGCATATTGATTGGTGTTTTCATCACAACTTTTAAGTTGAGTTCAGTGTTGTTTTTCATTGGATGGTAGTTTGTCTGGGGATGTGCTTTTGGTTCCTGACATTTCGACAAACCTTCTATCAATTTATCAGATTTGCCACTCTGGCTCTGGTAAGATAGTTGAGTTCTCACCACATGATGTGGTTATTCGAGACCTTCATGATCCTGACTTGGTTGTGGCTACTGGGAGTGTGGATTTTGTATCACGCTTATATAGATTTGATGGCTTTGAGAGTTTAGACACTGTTGGTTCCTCTCTTATAGCCCATGTAGATTCAGTGAGTAGGCTTTGGCATGAGTGTTTTGGCCATGTCAATTATAGATATCTACAACAAATGAGTACACATGCACTTGTGATTGGGCTCCCATAGATTTCTTGTATTGATGGTGTATGTCGAGGTTGTGCCCTTGGAAAACATCATCAAGATCCTTTTCCTAAGGGTCGAGCCACTCGTGCTAGGGAACCCCTAGAGTTGGTACATAGTGATCTTATGTCCTTTCCGACTCCTTTTTCAGGGGCCCGCTATGTGCTCACTTTTATTGATGACTTCTCCAGACGTACATGGGTGTACTTTCTTAAGTACAAGTCTGATGTCTTTGACTCATTCAAGATTTTAAGACATTTGTGGAGAAGCAATCTAGACTTTTCTGCTCGGAGATCGCCGCGAGATAATGGAGATATGTTATTCGAGTTTTAAAAATTTTTTGCCTTATAGTTTAGCATCCGTTTGGATCCCATATTACACCCCTCAGCGGAATGGTGTCAACTGAAGAAAGAATAGAACCTTACGGAGATGGAAATTGTAATCTGATCTTGAGCTATGAGTTCTTCATTACGGGTGAGGAAGCGGTCAATTGTGCCAATTATATTGATCCAGATACTCATAAGGCATTACGACATATGACTCCTAAGGAAGTTTGGACCCATGTCAAGCCTAATGTTTCTACATTTCGAGTTTTTGGTAGTGAGGCTTGGACATTTATTCTTGATGCTTAGAGGAAAGCCATGGAGAGGAAAAGTCAACCAGTCACATTTGTTCCCTACTATGAGGATGTTAAGGTGTACAAGTTGTTTAATCCTTATTCCAGAGAGGTCTTGTTTTGGTGAGATGTCCAATTTGATGAGTGCTTTCCTTTGATGGATTCTTCATCACCAGCCTCTCCCTCACTACCTACTCCTCCCTCTTCATCTCTTGAGGATTACTTATCTCTTGAGGATGTGCCAGATGATAATCCACCATCTCCACTGCAGTTGCTTTCCGTCCTTGCCTGGGTGGGCTGTGTCCTTGTTGATTGAGATCCTTCAAATACTCATTGTACTTGTGCTCAGACATCTAGTTCTAATCTTTTGAGTCATGCCATTTTGGATGATCCTCAAAAGTTTTCAAAGGCGACAGGTCCCCTTGAGTGGGATAGGGCCATGGATGAGGAGTATTCTTCTTTGATGAAGAATCATACTTGGGATCTTTGTCCTCTTCCTAAGGGAAGAAAGTTGGTTTGGTGCAAGTGGGTGTACCATACCAAGTATGTTGCAAATGGTTCTATTGATAAGTATAAGGCACGTCTTGTTGCGAAGGGTTTTTCTCAGGTAGAGGGTATTGACTACTCCGAGACCTTTGCTCCTGTCGCCAAGATGAATTCTATACGCCTGGTACTTTCACTTGCAGCTTCACAGGGATGGATAGTGTTTCATATGGATGTGAAGAGTGCCTTCTTGCATGGAGACCTACATGAGGAGATCTATATGGAGCAGCCTCAAGGATTTATAAAGACCTTGCGTTTGCAGACTTGGCGTTCATTATGGTCTCAAACAAAGCCCCTCGGAGCTTGGTAGCGAAATGGACTCTTTCTTGCTTTCCTCACTTCACACATTGTCATTCTAATCACGCAGGTATATTGATGTCGGAGGTGATCTTTTTGATTCTTTATATGTAGATGATCTCATCACCGGTGGCTCATCCTCCATAATTGAGTGTTGAGAGATTTGATGGGTAGTTTGAGATAGCTGGATCTTGGTCTCACCTTCTTTACGGATCTTGGGTTATTCGGTCTTTGGATGGTATTCCATATTTTAGAAGAAGTATGCTCTTGATATGCTTTAACAATTTAGCATCTTGATTTACAGTCTTCCCTCACTCCATTTTGATCAGTGTTGGTTTGTCTTCCACTTGCTCCTGCCTCCTTCAGTGGATCCCACTTTATACAGGCAGTTGGTTGGCAGTTTGTTGTACCTGACACATTCTCACCCTAATCTTTCCTTTGCGGTTGGCCTTGTCTCTCGGTTCTCCCATGATCCTCATGAGAGCCATTGGCAAGCAGCCAAACATATTTTGAGGTACATTTGGGGAACCACTCATTATAGCATTCACTACACTTTAGTATCCCCTCACATCATTGGCTTCACTGACTCCGATTGGGCTGGTGATGTCAACAATCGGAAGTCTACTTTTGGCTTTTTTTTTCCTTGGTCCCTATCACCTTGGTCTTGCAAGTAGTCTACTGTTGCATTGCCTCATCTACAAAGTAATTACCGGCATGCAGTGATGTTAGCCAATCGGGGAGGTTTTAGCCCGGTTGATGATGAGTTGGGTTTCCTCCGGATGGTCCCACTATTCTTTAGTGTGACAATCAGAGTGCCATTCATATTTCTCACATCCTAGTGGAGCATCAGCGGACTAAGCACATTGAGATCCACATGCACTTCATCAGGCAGTTGATTTAGGATGGTTCTCTCATCTTGGAGTACATTCCTATAGAGGAGCTGGTTGCAAACATCTTCACTAAACCTTTGTCTACACTATCTTGATTCGCTCCATGCTTGGGTTGAAGTTGTCCTTAAGAAGTCTCGGTGGTACTTCCTTCCTTCATGTTTTCAGCATGATTCTTTATCTCTTTTTGGAGAGGAGTTTTTTCCCACTGGGTTTTCTCCTTTACTCCGCTTTATAGAGATTTTCTTGTATTCGGGTACCTGATCAGGCCATGTTGCTGAGACCCTCTATTGCATTATAGTTCCTTTGCTTTCTTCTGCATTGTTTGTAGCTGCATTGTAGCTCATCTTAAGGGGGGGTGTTAGAGTAAAGTAATTAATTAACTTTACTCTCCTCTTAAGATTTCACTTTATGCATATATTAGTCATTTAATAATTAATATTTCATTATTAAATGCACTCACCTTAGGGTTAGGTTTTCCTTTCGGTGTTGATCTCCTTTATAAGGATTGATCTCTTGTATTGTATTTACTTCTTGATTCATTTTTTCTCTGATAATAAACTCTTCATATTGTCAGAGCAAAACCCTTGTTTTGTTTCCTACAAATTTCTTCCTTGTGATAGGTTTTTGCATGCAGGTTTCTTGGGCTTAATAGATTTTTTTTCGTAGTCTTTTTAACATCAATAGTCATTTTCACATATGGGCTCTTTTACCTAAGTATGGAGACTTGATGTGATTCCATCATCCTTTTTATTGCATGTCTTCCGATCACTCATCCATCTTAATCTTGTAGTCTCCATCCGCATGTTATCCAAAAAAAACAAAAAACAAAAAAATGTCCAAAAAAGAAATAAATAAATAAATAAATAATAGTAAAGAGAAATAATCCATCCAATGGTGAAAACTTGGCAAACAAGCACCTTGGATAAGTACCATGACAAAAACTTGGCAAACATGCATCATGTGTAAATTCCCCATCTAGGTTACTTCCATACTTGGGGGCAACTATATCTCCTTCATCCCACTGATCTTACACACCCTTCCTGTCATGTCCCATTTATCTCAATCCCTCCATCCTCTTTGTGATCTTGATATTGATAGGGGTAAACACATATACATGTTCTTTATACACCTCTTGGCATACATTCCCTTCATCCATACCCTATCCTATTCCTTATCCACATCCATCTACCTTCTTTGTCCACCCATCATGCTACCATCAGTCTCCCTTCCTTATCCAAGCATCCTACCTTTATCCATTAAACTCCTTCATCCACCCATCCTATCCTCCTCCAGTTATCTCCTTTATCTTCCCATCCACTAGTTTTCCATCCTTCCTACCTTATCATGCATGACATATCTAGAGTGGGGCATTCCTTCTTTGTGACATAGTCCTTGGAGACATCATTTATCCATCATAACAATCTCTTCCATCCCCCATCCTTGTCTTCATATCCCTCCACCATTGCATCCTTTTCCTCTCCCCATCCTTATCTTCCTATCCATTCCTCATGTTATACCCTCCATCTCCTCATCCTTATTTATCCATCCACCTATCCAATAAGCTTTTCCTCATCCAAATATTTACCCCTTGGTCCATCCCTTTCAACATCCCTCCTATCGCCCCATCCTTATCTTCCAATTCATCCACCATCACATCCTTTTCATCTCTTGTCCTTCTCTATTCATCCCTATCCTCATCTCATCTCATAATCCCTTGTCATTGGTATCTGTCTCTAGGCTTCCCTCTTCCTACAATCCAATGCCATCTATCTCATCGTTGTCCCTCCCGCTTCTTTCATACATCTTTTCAATCTCCTATAACTTCTCAGCACTATTCTCTCCATCATGTCACCCTCCCAATTCATCTTTTGATGATCTGGATAACTATCCCATCCCTGAGCTTCACCTACTCCACATATTATTCATATCACCACCATCCAATCCATCATTTTATCCACTTATCATGGTTATTGCATCGTCCCTTATCCATCATTTGTCTTTGGTCTTTTGTCGAACTATTTTTCCACTATGCTTTCACATAGGCAAGGTCGATCTTTTGATCTACCCCCAGGCTCTTTTTTCCATTTGGTCCTTTTCATCCATCAGTGGTATCCATCGCCCCCTTTTCACTTTTATCCATAGTATTTTATCTAGCTACAAGGTCTCTACACTTTCACATAGGCAAGGCTAATCTTTGATTGGGTCTCGAGCCCCTATGTTTGTAGGGTGTGTCAGTCTTGTGTCTTGTCTTTTGTCTTGTGTCAATAGGTGTGTCCCTATCTAGTTGGTTCTTAACAAATGAGATCCTATAGTATCAGGAGATCTAATTGGTATCAAACATCTTGTGTCATGTGGGTCCTCTAGCTTAGTTTCCATCTTTGGTCTCAACAATATGCATCCTTCCTAATAGACCTTGTCAATCCCATCCATCCCTTTTGATCCTATGGCAAAGGATGTTTGAAATTGATTGTGATCTTTTGATGCTTTGGTTTTGTTTATCATTTGAGCTCCCTATTACAACTTGTCAAGATCGCCATAATCTATCATATTATGATGTTTTTTTGGTTGATTCACATAGGGACATATTTGATATTTTGTTTTTTTTGTCTTCTTGGTTGTCTCACGAACTACCCACCAAGATCTCTATGATCTTGTGTTACACTAGGGCATTCTATTTGCTTATGGTTATCCCAATACCTAGCCCGACCAAGATCATCACAACTTTGGGGTGTTGGGATAGCCTCCTTGTTTGCTTTGTTTGTTTTATGCATCAGACATGAATCTACCTTGGTCCTTCATACCTTGGTGTATCATGTCTTGTGCTATAGAAAAAATCAATGCTCCGAAGATGGAAAATCGTATTAGGATTGCATTTCATTCATTCTTCATCACTTTCCTCACCTCTTTATGCTATCCATTTTTCAGTCCTCATCATTTCCTCATCTCTTCAATCCTCTTAGAATAATATAGATTGTTTATTCTAAGCATATTCCCCTCCACCCAATTATCATCATCTAATTATATCCTTGGTATTGTTCTCAGCCTTGCTACAAGCCTCAATCCAATCACTTTCATCATCATCGTCATCATCATCGAGATGTATCCTTTCCTATATTTTTGTGTTGTTTTGGGATGTATCCTTCCCTCATCAACAACACTCTAATTGGGATGGGTCATTCCCTCTCCTTTAGTGTAATTTTGGTATGTCTCTTTCCCTTCTTGACAACACTTTCATCATCATCACCATCATTGGGATGCACCTTTCCCTATCCCTTTGTGTTATTTCAGGATGAATCCTTCCCTCATCAACAACACTTTCATAATCATTGGGATGTGTCCTTCCCTCTCATTTTGTGTTGTTTTTGTATATATCAATCCCTCATTTACAACACTCCATCCACCATCCACCCATTTTGGCTTGTAGCTCGATTGGGGCAACATCATCTTTGTCCTTCAATCCATTTGTGCTTCACAATCTTCTATCGCTTATCATCCTCTCTTATCCCTCACTTTGCATCATCAAACCCATCTCCCCTTTCATCATCTCATCCATTTTGCGAGCACACCTGTATGTTCTTGAACCCACATGTCCTCTCGAGGGGGCATCCTCAACCCCTAATATTCATCTTCATACCACCATTTTTCCTCCTAGTCACTCCTTTGAATGACTGGGGCATCTTTTCCAATCTAACCATCTTCTTCTTGATGCTATCTTTTAATCTTCTTTGAAATGATGCTACTTCGTAGCACCATCTCAAGGAGAGGGAAAATGTAGACACCTAAATTTAGACACTTACATTTGTCCAAATTAGTCCCTTTTCATCTAAATACCCTCTTATTTGCATTAATTAAGTAATATCGCTATTATTTAATTAATACCATTAATTCATCTAAACCTCTAAGGTATTTAGTTAAATAATTAAATACCTTACCCCTTTTCCTGTCTTCAAGGAATTAAATAAATAATCCATTTATTTAATTCCATTTATCTCTCACCCACTCACCTAATCCTAATCCATTTCTTAACCCCATCATTAGGGATGTGCACATTCCTAATCCATGATTACGATGTGTCACATCCTCCAACTTTTGCAAGTTGGATCCTAACCTTCATTAGCCACTAACTATCTTCTAATAATTGATTGGCTAGCCTAATCGGTACCTTAGTCAACTCTCTCATCTCCCAAGGAATATTAAATTCTTTTTATTATCCCCATACCCTTCCTGATGAAATTTTAAATTGCATTTTATCCCTCCAAGACTCTCCTCACTTGTAACATCACTCACATGTGGAGTTCTAGAACTTCTCACTTGTCAGATCACTCACATGTGGACAAGTACTTACCTTTTTGGAGCCTTCTCTTATCCACTAGACATTCCCCAAGCATGTGAATTTTAAATTCACTTTTATTCCCCCAACAACCTCTCTCATTCCCATGCACATTAAAAATAATTTTTAATTCCTTTAGTCAACTCTTCATTTCAACCCTTGATCTTACTTTCCCTCTTTCAATCTCCACCGTCCATTTGATCTCCCTAGGTTAAATAGCTAAAACTTATCCATTTTGCAACAACACACATTAGGCATTCTCATTCAACACATTCATTCAACAACTTTCAAGCTAACACACTCGTTTTCACAATCAAAGTCTAATACAACTTTCAATCTCACACACTTGCATCCTCCATTATTGCTCATCTTCAAGCTTTCATCATACTCAGTTCTTGCATCTATCCAAACACCCACATCTCTTATTTGAATCTCCATCAAATCCTCATCATTTTGCATCCTCTTGCATCACATTTTCCATCCAAGGAGCATGCATCTCAAGCTACATCAAGGGCCAACCAAGGAACAACACAAGTGAAAGGTATACTTCTTGTTTTATTTTTTCTCTTATTTGTGTTCAACGTATCCCATTAATCTTGAGGTGGTCTTGTGTTGTTTTATCTTGGATTTCTTAGTTAGTTTTGCACATTTAGGATAGAAAAACACTTGCAAATAGCAATATTTTATTATTAATTATGGCAGGCTACAATTGAAAATAAGGTCTTGATGAAGGTTTTATAGTATGTTTATTAAAATGAAAATTATGGCCAAGATTTTAATAATGAGCTCATTTATTTAGTTATTTATTTAGTCATTTTTATTTTTCTGATATTAGTCGTTTATTTAGTTGTTTTTATTTGTCTAATATGAGTAATTTAGTTGTGATTTTACCCGATGACCAGATTAGTCATTTATTTTCCAAATACTACTAATTTTAGTCATGTGACTAGAATTTTTAGTCATGTAGTCATTTATTTTCCAAATTCTACTAGTGGTTGAAGGTGGAGGGTTGAGGCTTTAAGGGTTGAGGTAGAGGGATTAAGGGTTTAAGGTATAGGGTCGAGGCATAGGGGTTAAGTTTTTAATGTATAGGGTAGAGGGTTGAGGGTATAAGGCATAGGGTATAGTGTTAAGTGTTGAGGGATTAGGGTTGAAGGGTTGAGGGTTTAAGGGTTTAATGTATAGGGTTGAGGGTTGAGGATTTAAGGGTTGGGGTTTTAGGGTTGAGGGTTTAAGGGATGAGGGTTGAGGGTTTAGATATAGGGATTAGGGTTGAGAGATTAGGGTTTAAGGGTTGAGGGATTATGGTTGAGGGTTTAATGTATAGGCTAGAGGGTTGAGGGTTGAAGGTTGAGGGGCTAAGGGTTTAGGTTTTAAGGGTTTAAGGGTTGAGGGTATAAGGTTGAAGGATTAAGGATTTAAGGTATAGGGTTGAGGGTTTAATGTATAATGTAGAGGGTTGAGGTTATAAGGCATAGGGTTGAGGGTTTATGTTTTAGGGTTGAGGGATTATGGGTTTATGGTTTAAGGGGTTTATAAGGAGGGATTATGGTCTGGCTGAGGGGTTTGGGGGGTTGAATGCTGAGGGATTAGGGTTGAGGGTATAATGAATAGGGTAGAGGGTTTATGGTTTAAGGTATATGGTTTAGGGTATAGGGTTATGGTATAGGGATGAGGGTTGAGTTTGTAGGATTTAGCGTTTAATGTATTGGGTTTAGGGTATAAGGTTAAGGTATGGGTTATAGTGTTAAGTTTCATTTCTCGAAGAAAGGTCTCATAGATGTACCTAAACCCACCCCTGTAGTGACACATGGTGATAGTAAAAAAACCTTTACAAAATCAAAAATTTCAAAATGTGAGCATATGCTTTAATTTTTTTAAAATTTCGTTGTTATTAGAGCAAGCCAAAATGCTTTCACATAATAACTTGAGAACATTTTTTCTTTCTCTAAAAAATCATAGAAAAGGTAGGACACCCATGATCCAATACCATATTCTCTATTATTCTCCTCCTCCATGTTATCTAACAAAAAAATGTGTTTTCATGTTGTCAGGGAAAGCACATGTAGTTTTACACATTCACCACCTTTGCACCACCTTTTTCTAGTTTTCCAACTTAGGAAGGAGGAAATAATAGATTTTTTACATAAAATTTGATTATATGAACTCAAATTTTCATATTTGAAGTGTTGCAATGTTAATTATGATTTTATTGTTATAATTTCATATTATAGATTGGTTAATTATATAGGTTTTTAGTAATTCTCTTAAGAGTTATATAGAATTGAACTTTGAAAAGGAAGAAAGTTCATGAAAAGCTCAAATTTTTGAGGAGTCTGATGTAAGAAGAAAAACAAGGTACACATAATTAGGTAGTTTCTCAAATCGAATATTTGATTTTAAGGCATGCCAATTATTTATACATGTACTTTACATTTTCCTTCATTCTTTTATGTTTATTTATCACTTCTTATCATACATGCTTAATATAATTCTTTGATTTTATTATTATGTTGATTTTAGAATTATATTTTACTAAGTATTCAAAATTAGGGTGATAGTTTTCTTGGGGTCACACAAGTCAAAATGCATTAACTCTAATGCTACTTTTTTTCTTGTAGAATTCCTTCATTGAAAGGGTTTTCTATGTTGTTAACCTGAAATACAAACTTTATATTTTCTTTTAGACTCCGCTATAGTTGGTAACCCCTAACCATATCCTTCTTGGATAAAAAAAAAAACCTAAAATAACTCAAATATGAATACCATAAATGTTAGAGCCTAGAATGCACTTTTTTCTCCCATTTTTAAAAGATAATGCACTTTTTTTGTTTTTTATCAACACTTTCTAGCCTTTTTGGACTAGTAGTCCAACACTTAAGAATTTATGTTTAATGACTAGGGCATAATATTATTGTTCCCTATTTTGATCAAACTAAATAATTTTATAAGGAATACAAATAGGTTTCATTTCCACTCATATGATTGCGACATCCACTATCTAGGTACCAAACTATATCAATGCCCACACCTCTTATGTTGGTTTGATCTTTGGGGAAGAAGGGCTAACCTTATTTAGGCATTGCTTGTGGGTTTGAAGTGAAATTATCAACTCATATATTGTCATCTTTAAGAGTTCTTTAATATCTTCTAGATTGAAATGACAATTGGGTCAACTATTATAGGAAAAATCCTAAGGATATTATAAATGATCGCCTTCTCTTCTATAGGCTCATTATTAATCCTTGACTAATATATTAAGTGGAAAGCCTTTTGGAATTCTAGAATGGACTCATTAAATGGTTGCCCTGATGAATCAATGATAGTCATAGCTTCATTGGGAGTATCATAAGTCCATTAGGATAGTCCTAATGAATCTAGGATAGGCATAGGCTCATTATGAATGTTAAGTCATTACAAGTTGTCCCTCCTCATGCTCTTTTCTGCCCTCTTCATGCACAAACATGAGAATCAATAAAATTTCCTTAGTTTCATATTCCTTCTTGCCCCTCCACATGCCCTTTGCTACCCTCTTCATGCACAAACTTGAGAATAATAAAAATTTCCTTAGTTTTATATTCCTTGCTGCCCCTCCTCATGCCCTTTGCTACCCCTCTTCATGCCTCTTTTGGACTATCATATATTGTGTGTATCATAATTTCACAACTAATTTCAAATTTGTGTAAGATATTTCTTTACTCTATAGTACTATGGTGGAACTAATCTTTATCTCTTTTTCATGCTACAAATACAATTTTTTATCATGCTAAGGAAACAATCAAGGATTAATCCATTTTTAGGATGACTATTATTTCTAGGTGCTTGATATGATTTTACTTTTATTGTGCTTGAACTATGCTTGAAAATTAAATATTCATTATCACAAGGGCTCATTGTATGGATTGTGCTCCACCCTTTGTGTTTAACTCATGATTAGTTTTATTTTGCTGTTTTCCCTTGCTCTTACCTCAAGAAATATGCCCATACCTACTACCATCTCCACCTTTTCCATTGCACTTTGAATAGATGGTTATTAACTACAAGATTGATGTAGCCATTGTAAACCGCCCCTCATTCACTTTGAATGAATTCTTATCTTGTAAGATTGATGTATCTGTTAGAGTAATAAGTTATTATACTTAATTAATTACATCATATTGGTTAATTAATTAAGTCACTTATCACTTTAGTTACTTAAGCTAAACTTAGGCACATTAATAATTAATTTTTTATTAATTATTAAGTGTGCACACTAGGGTTTCCTTTTAGGGTTGCATACATTGCTTTTATAAAAAAATTCATCTCTTGTATTTACTCAATTCTTGAATATATCATTTTGCACATTTTCATGCAAAGCTCTATTGTATCTTTTTTTCTCTTGTGGAAGGTATTTCTGGTTTGCATGTCTGATCTTGGATTTTAACATGGAATCAGAGCCTTGATTTTGTAGCCCCTTCTCATATTTTGGAGAATTTCAATGCAGATCTCATTCAGGTTTCCTCAAGGGTTTTATTCCTTGAGCATATTTATACAACATCTTGGATTAGATTGGGCATCACCATTGGATTCAAAGTGCTGGAAAAAGTCAAGATTGGCTTTTATTTTGCAGATTTTGGTCATCATTGAAGCAATCTATAAGGGTTTCAAGTTCAGTGATTTTTTATGCAAGATCTGGGGGTTGTCTAATTTTTTGGGCACTTTGGGTCAAAACGGACCTTGTTGTTGGATTCACAGTGCCCAAAAACCCCTATTTTCATATAAAATTTGTTCGATTTGGACACTGTCAACTAGGGAGGCAAAAAAATTTTGCCCGAGGGCCGTACGGCCCCAACGCATGTTTTTCAAGGCACGGGAAATCAAAAGAATAAAAAATACATTTTTTGGGATCTTTGCCAATGCATACAGTAGAAAAATCTCCTACCGCTCGATGGCCACTACCGTGCCACCGCCGTCGGCAGGCACCAGCACCTCCGTTGGCCTCCTCCGCCAATGCACCACGCAGCCAACGCACAACCCCTGCGGGCCCCTGCACTCACTCCGGTCACATGGGGGACTCGGCGCTGGTCACTTCAGCCCCTATTCTGGTCCTATGGGTGACCAAGGGCTCTACCTAGCCCCCAATTTGCAGCCCTTGGTTGCACACAAGACGAGGGGCCTATTTGTTTTTAGTCCCTTAGGCTACTTGCAGGCCTTATTGGCCTTTTTAGAGCACTTTTACAAAATTGGGCGTAACTTTTGCATACGGTGTCCATTTTTGACAAACAAGATATTGTTGGAAAGTTGATTCTGACGCCAATCTAGTGGTGGAGGTTTTTTTTAATGATTTTTCTCCAAATTTATTTTTCAGGTCCTTGAACTTAGATGATTTTTTCACTTTGAGGGCATATCTTTTGACTCGGTTATCCTTTTTTCATGATTTTTGCGCCATTGGAAAGATGGTTTTAGTCTCTAGATTTGGGGTCTATTTTTATTTTCTATTTATGAATATTTATCATTCTCTCCTTTTACAATCATTGGGTTATTGTAATAAATGAACTGAGATAAAGTTCCATCAGGGGGGTTTCTTGCATAATAATCTGATTAGACTGTGCATGCACTTTGATCTCCATCTTGATTTGTTGACAACTCACATGGGTTATATCTGGTTTCTTAGTTTCTTTTGGCCACATCTTGTCTTAGCTTGACACATATCAAATTACATCGGTTCACACTTCAGATTGAAGCCTATGGTTAATGATCCGTATTGGATCCATCTCAGTTTGAGGGCCACTAAATTTGTGGTTAATGTTCCAAAACTTTCATGGTACTTATTCCTATGGAATATTTTTAGTCTTAGTTTGGCATCAGCATCGAGATACATGGCTTCCAAATTTTTTCATCGTTTTATCTACTTTTTCTTCAAAGATTCCAAGGTTGTTCTAGTTTGTGAGTTTTCCAGTGTTCCATGGCATAGTTTGTTGTCACATTATTATGATTCCACCTGAGTCCTTCAGTGACTCTCATTTGGTTTCTTGTAGATAGAAGTATCTTTCCTTGCTTGTCAAATTTCAGTTTCAGTGTTCTTCTAGTGCTTCTTGTAGTAGGACATCTCATTGTAGGGGGTTTTGTCCCACTGGGTTTTCCTTCTCTACCTCATTCATGGAATTTGTACATGGGTACTGTTGAGACCCATTCATGCTTTCATGCATCATCTCTTTAGTGTTTTAGCTACTTCCTAAGTTCATCTTAAGGGGGGGTGTTAGAGTAATAAGTTATTATACTTAATTAATTACATCATATTGGTTATTTAATTAAGTCACTTGTCACTTTAATTACTTAAAATAAACTTAGGCACATTAATAATTAATTATTAAGTGTGTAAACTAGGGTTTCCTTTTAGGGTTGCATACATTTCTTTTATAAATCAATTCATCTCTTGTATTTACTCAATTCCTGAGTATATCATTTTGCACATTTTCATGCAAAGCTTTGTTGTATCTTTTTTTATCTTGTGGAAGGTATTTCTGGTTTGCATGTCTGATCTTGGATTCTAACAATATCCATGTCAACATTCACATTTTTGAAAGAGATGAATCATTTATAATAACTGTATTATTTTTTAGCTTCATTTTATTCTTGATATTTTTAAGATTTTGCTCTAAGATAAGGTTTTCGTGTGCTTCTATTTATTCAATCTTAGTTGTAAAGTTCATATTTATGTTTTAGCCAAGCTTATCAAAAATAGCAGTACATAGCACTTGGGAATGACTCCATTATCATCCTTGTGTAATGATAGACCCCTTTTTGCTACTCCTTAAGATGCCTTTGTGCATGCAGTGTAAAGTTGCAAGGTGGTGTATTTTTTGTTTTTTTCATCATGCAAATAAATTGATAGTTGCAACACATCTGGATGGGTACGTTTATGCTAGGAAAGGTCATGTTTTGTACCCCAACATGTCAGAATGTTATAGGCTACATTACACTGATGATTTCTCTTTAGAGACCAAAATGCTAAAGTGCAACAAACTTTGACAAGCTATTACTCAGAAACCATGGTACTTACAAACATTTCATCAAAAGGTGCACAATCATGTAGGGCCCCTCTATAATAGACTCTCAATTTTTCATACCTCCATACCATTTTCTCATAGTGATAATTTTTTAGTTGATGGAAAAAGTATCAGATGCATGCAGTGTGAAGTTGAAAGGTGGTGTAATTTTTGTTCTATTCATCATGCAACCGAATTGATAGTTGCAACACATATGAATGGGTAGGTTTATGCTATGCAAGATCCTATTTTCACCCTAGCATGCCAAAACATTCTAGGCTACATTGCACTTATGATTTCTCTTAAGAGACCAAAATGCTAAAGTGCAACAAACTTTGACGACTAGGCTACATTGCACCAATGATTTCTCTTAAGAGACCAAAATGCTAAAGTGCAACAAACTTAAACGAGCTATTACTCATAAACCATGGCACTTACAAACATTTCATCAGAAGGTGCACATTCATGTAGGGCCCCTCTATAATAGACTCTCAATTTTTCATACCTCCATACCATTTTCTTGTGGTGACAATTTTTTAGTTGATGGAAAAAGCGTCAGATGCATGCAGTGTGAAGTTGCAAGGTGGTGTAATTTTTGTTCTATTCATCATGCAACCAAATTGATAGTTCCAACACATATGAATGGGTAGGTTAATGCTATGCAAGGTCCTATTTTTCACCCTAGCATGCCAAAACATTCTAGGCTACATTGCACCATCAATTTCTCTCAAGAGACCAAAGTGCAAGAGCACATCAAACTTTGACGAGATATTACTTAGAAACTGTGGCACTTAGAATTTTTTTTTTTGAAGGTACACGATCACATAGTGTCCCTTTGCAATAAATTCTCTAAGTTTTTCATACCTCCAATCCATTTTCCCATGGTGAAAAGTTTTCAGTTGATGGAAAAAATGTCAGATGCATGTAGTGTAAAGTTGCAAGGTGGTGTAGTTTTCATTTTGTTTGTTATACAACCAAATTGATAGTTCAAACATGTCCATATGGGTAGATTTATGCTAGGAAAGGTCCTATTTCACACCCCATCATGTTGGAATTTTTTGGGCTACATTGCACTAATGATTTCTCTTAAGAGACCAAAGTGTGAAAGGGAAAAAAACTTTGATGATTTGTTACTTAGAACCGTGGCACTTAGAAACAATTTTTCTAAAGGTACATGATCATGTAGGGTCCCTCTACAATAACCTCTCTTATTTTTTCATACCTCCAATCCATTTTCCAATGGTGACAAGTTTTCAGTTGATGGAAAAAGTGTCAAATGCATGCATTATAAAGTTGCAAGGTGGTGTAAATTTTTTTTGTTTGTTGTGTAGCCAAACCGATAGTTACAAAAAATCCAAATGGGTAGGTTTATTCTAGGCAAGGTCCTATTTCACACACCAACATGCCAGAATGTTTTGGGTTACATTGCACCAACAATTTCTCTTAAGATACCAAAGTGCAAAAGGGTGGCAAACTCTAACAAGATGTTACTCAAAAATCATGGCACTTAAAACTATTATGTATAAAGGTATAGGGTCATATAGGGCCCCTCTACAAAGACCTCTCTCATCTTTTCATATCTCCAATCCATTTTTCTATGGTAACAATTTTTCAATTGATGGAAAAAGCATCAAATGCATGCAGTGTAAAGTTGCAAGGTGTTGTGATTTTCATTCTATTTGTATGTGACCAAATTGAAAGTTCTAATACATTAGTATATGGGTAGGTTTATGTTAGGAAAGGTCCCGTTTCACACCTCATCATGTTGGAACTCTTTGGCCTACATCGAACTGATGATTTCTCTTAAGAGACCAAAGTGAAAAAGGGTCAAAAAATTTGATGAGCTATTAGTTAGAAACCATGGCACTTACAACCATTTCATCTAAAGGTACATAATCATGTATGGTCCCTCTAGAATAACTTCTTTCAATTTTTCATATCTCCAATTCATTTTCCCATGGTGACAAGTTTTTAGTTGATGGAAAAAGCATTAGTTGCATTCAAAAGAAAGTTGCAAGGTAGCCTAATTTTCATTGTGTTCATGTCATGTCATCAAATTGGCAGTTCCAACATGTTAGAGTGGGTGGATTTATGGTAGGAAAGGTCTTGTTTCACACCCCAATATGCCAGATCATTTCAGGCTACATTGCATTGACGATTACTCTTAAGAGGCCAAAGTGTGAAGGGGAAGCAAAATTTGACGAGTTGTTACTCAAAAACCATGGTCATTAGAAACATTATGTCTAAAGTTACAAGGTCATATAGGGCCTCTTTATAATAACCTATCCTATTTTTTCATATATCCAAGTTGTTCCACCATGGCAACAATGTTTCAGATGTTCCAAAAGTATCAATTGCATTTAGAAAAAAGTTGTCAAGAGGCATTTTTTACATTCTTCATCTTCTGGGGGTAAACCAACAATTTGAACATGTTGGGATGGATACAAAATAGTTCCACTTTATAATTTGTGGTCAATGTAGGTGTCTTTGTAATCTTATGAGTGAATAATCTATACCAAAGAACTAGTCTCCTATGTTGATTGAACTCACTACGATCATAAACATTTTGGTCAATATAGGAAAAAAAAAATTTGAGATGAAGGAAAGTGTGGGCATGAAGAACATGTCTATAAATTATAAGTAATGATTGGCTAACTAAAGGATGGCTACTTGAATATACTTGAATAAAATTATTGGAAACGTAGTGTAAATTATTTGTACTTTGTCTTCAATAAAACTTGATTCCATAACTATATGCCAAAAATATGTCATCCAAGACCACAAACACATACTTGTGTAGGAAAGATAATAATAATTAACCAACAATTATAGGTGAAATGAGTGTGAAATATAACTTATGAAGCATGGAATACAATTAGATTTTAAATACTTGAAGTAAACCATCTACAAATATCCATTGAAGCTTGTCATTCTATAATGGAGGTAACATATTATTATCAAAAACTTGAAATCTAAAAATATAATCCCTAATTACCTCTATTTCCTTGTGTTTTCATTACATGCTTGAGAGATAAACATCTTAGCATGTTTTGAAACACTTCATTTATTGCAAGGAAATAATATAGGAACATTTTTGTTAGAACAGATTGGAATAACATTTTAATCATTTATAATTACATCAAATAATTATTTATTTATTTAAATAATCATTTATAATGAAAATATGGACACCATCAATAAAAAAAAGATATGTATTAACCAAATATTCATATAGGCATACATTAATATAAGTGAATATAAGTATAACATATATACAAAATAGCCATATAGGCTTACAAGAATGTCATATGGGCATACAATGTCATGTAAATACAATACACAATATAAGTCCAAAAATGCCATATAGGCATCTAACAAAGGACCCTAATAAATAGCCATTCCCCTCCAGTTGAAGAAAATAGATCACAAATGACCTTTGATCATTGGGGGATGGAGATGTGTATGATGGTGGTCTACTTTGAATTCGAGGGTTGGACCTCTTATTTAATTCTTCATGGAGTTGTACCTATTACAATAAAAAGTATAGACACTAATATATAGAAATTATATTATATAAAATGAAATATTTAACAACTTAATAACTTACCCTCTATTATCCTCGAATCTAGTTGCGCCAAATTCATGGGATAACCCCCTACGAAACTTGTTGATTTCGTAGTTTCATGTACTTCAAGCACACCAATCAAGAAAATTTTCAACTCACCTTGACTTGTAGTCCAAAACCTCAAATAGTTTGTTTGAGTGTTTCCCCCCATTCATCTTTTGAAGAGCTTCAAAACAAGTATCTTTGTTGACTCTCAACCTTTGGGAGTTAGTCAATTTTAGACTCATGTTAGAGCGTTGATTTTTAGTGCTCCTACATGAGCCTTAAGTTGGAAAAAATTCAACTCAAAGTGTTGTAGCACTGAAAATCGGCACTCCTACACTTTGCACCCAACCTTGAAACATGCACAAGTGGTGATTTTCACTGCTAGTGCATTTTTCCTTTAGACAAGTTTTTGAGATGCACAAGCAGTGAAAATCACCACTAGTGCACTTTTTTTTTATTAAGTTGTTTACATGCACAAGCGGTGATTTTTACTGCTTGTGCATCTTTTTTGGCTTCATCTCCTCCGCCATTAATGCAAGTCGAAGAAACATTAATGACTTAAAAGTGATTTTGAGTTAGTATAACCTCATTCTATCTACCATTCTTTCTTTCTTTGTGTGTTGGTCTCCATCCAACTCCAAGCAAACCTACGTTTGAAGATTTTTCCAAGTTTTCAAGCTAGGGTTTCGTGCTCCTTCCAGGTGTGTTGTTCTTCCTTCTTCCGCATTGTGTTTTTTCTTTCAAGGCTTTGTTTAATTTAATAAATTTTTTTCCATAGGTATTTCTTTGTTTTGGGGTTTTGATCTTTCCTTTTTTCAATTTCTCCTTCCTCTTCAAATTATGGCTTGGGTCTTTCTTTATATCTTTGCATGTTTTTCTTTCCTATGCCTTGGGTTTGATCTTTTCACATTTTTACTTGTCACCATTTTTGTTTTCCTAATTGATCTTCCACCATTTCTCACACATTCCTCAAATTTCAAAGTGGTGAATTTGTTAGTTTTAGTAGTAGTATGTCAAAATTTTCAATGTTTTTAGAAGGTGATCATCCCTCTTCCCATATGTTTAAGCAAGATAAATCACTACTCCAACATTGGTGACTTTTCCCTTTATTATTAAAGTGGAAAAAATGTTCACTGTTACTCTTTTTTATTTTTACCAACTCCACATGTAGGAGTGGTGAAAATCACCGCTCCTACATGGAGTATTTTATCCCCTAGTTGTCAAGGTGGTGAAAAATTATGCCTGAACAAATGGCTTCAAAACATGAAGGATATGCTCGAGTGCTGATTTTCAATGCTTGAGCATAAAGTTGATCTCCCCCCAAATGCATTGGCACCAATTTTTAGCACCCCAACATTCACAACATAGCAAGTGTAGAACACATGTAGGAGCACTGAAAATCAATGCCCCTACATGTAAAATCACTATCTCAAGATGTTGGAGCATTGATTTTTAGCGGTCCTACAAAAAAAGTAGTTTTTTCTTCTAAAACCCTAAAATCACTCCGCTTATGCGCTGAACCTCATTTCTTTTCCAATGCTCCATTTTCAGTGCAAAATTGCTCATTCGCACTTGCTTTGAATTGCCTACTATCCTCATGCTTTCCAATGTTGCATTTTCTCCTAACATTTATGGATCCATTATTCTTGCAGTTCCTCTCAAGATCTCGTCAGGTGACCCCAGAAGGTGATATCCCTTGATCCTAGTGTTTTTAGATGACAACAAAAAAGCCTCCACCATCTTCTAAGAAAGACAGAAAAATGAAATACAAATATCAGGGTTTCTTTTTGCCTATCATGGTGACCTCGAAGGTGGATGAAATCAAAGATACCGAAGTTGGTCATCAATACCTTGAATATTTTGTAAAAAGAATTGAGAAAAATCACTTAAAAGATAGCTTAAGATCTATTGTCCACAACAACTTGCACCTAGTATCTACATTCCCGACTTCTGCTCATAATACATAGTTCATTCTCTAGGTTGCATTCCACTATGTATTTGAGATCTAATAGAAGTGTAATAGATTCCTCGAGACAAGTAATGATGAGATTAGATCCTGAATTTTTTGATATTTTTTTCGGGTTCCACACATGGAACAATATACAAAAATTTCAATTCAACAAACACATGAGGTTTACGATTAGGATCCAACCAAGGCTAAAACATTTATTAACACCTAATGGTTGAAAATACCTAGGCCCACTATCTCAAGATGGCCAAAGGGACTTCCTTGAAGTGATTTTAAAGAGGATGTTAGGGATATGATTACCCCCCTGAGCAGGGTAAAAATATTTCCCTAGTCATCTCATTTTTAGGATTGGATGTATGAATACATTTGAATCATTAGGAGAAAGAAAACACATATTGACTGGGCAACTCAAATAAGTGATGAAATTCATCAGCAATTGATAAATGTGCCAACCACTCTAAAATTCTACATGACTTCCTATTTGGTGTATGTTGTTGTTGTAATGAGGAAATTTCTAGGGCTATCTACAAAGGGAAACAAGCATTTTGTACTTGCATGTATAAGTATTTTTATCAGTTGAAATTAAAAGAAAGTCTTCATCATTTCAGGAGAGTCATAGATGCCTTCTTTGCACCCTTGCTACTTAATTTTGATCCAACTCTTGAAAAGAAAAGAGTATCGGATGAGGCCTACAAAGTGGTGAGCAAGGTCGGATGTATCTTTTTACAGTTTCCAACTTTCACCTATATGAGAGTAGGTTGCTATACTAGGTGCCCATAGATGTTTCCCAGATATCCCTCAGATAAGTGGATACTCATGGAGTCATGCAGATAGTTGATCTTTGTTCACGAGGAACGAATGAGAATTCACAAATTGGGTTTCAAGTTTCCACTAGCAATTGGTAGATATACCATTGAAAGTGTGCAAAAAGAAAAGTCGGTTGTAAAAATATAGATCATGACTATAAGAACATACAAATATAGATTTGAATTTGAATATCAAGATGTGAAGAGGAAACTAAAGAAAGATCATCGACATGTCTACCACTTTGAAGACATATGGGTAGACTACAGAGATGAAGAAGACATCCACAAAAAACATTTTCGTAGACTAATAGTAGAGTAGATCAGAGATCTTGGTGTAGCTGATCTAGCAGAGGATTTCAAAGATCCTGGTGACATCATGAACTCTACCTATGAAGAAGATGAAATTTCTAGGAGACCCTCACCTTCAATACTATGGTCTAAAAAGGCAAGTGTCTCCATCAAATAAAGGCTTGCTCCCATCTTACACAACACAATAGAATGGTTTCATAAACATGGCTTCTAGATGAAAGCTTTCAGGATAAAATCAGAAGGAAAAGCATTGGGAGGAAAAACCAACCAACGACAGGAACTCTGCACAAAAGACAAGCATGCAACTACTCCCTCTTCTTCCCAAAGATGTCCTAGAATCAAGTTCACTATTGGTAAGAATGTTACACAAATAGTTGAAGAATAGGATGCCACAAAATCTAAACCAACTCATGCAGAAGGAAAAGGGCTTGCTTTTGAGGAACAAACATTCGAAGAAGAAGGAAACAAAAGCAAGGAATTTGATGAAGAGGGAGAGTCTAAAGAGGAAGAGTCTAAAGATGAAGAATCTGCAAAAGAGGAAGATTTTGAAGAAGATGAAGGTGAAAAAGAAGGTAATGAGGAAGAACTCAAGCATGATGATGAAAAAACTATATCTCCCCATAACAATGTTGTCAAAGATATTTCCCAAATGTCATATAACTTCAAATATCCCTCATACACCTCCCAATCTTACCACCACTCCACATCCTCTTCCTACTTCACCTCTTCCCACAGCTATTATACATACAATGGATGTTTCTATTCCGCTTGGAGTATCAATCGTCCTTTCCACTCTTCCTACAATTTCAAACTCAGAAACTATGGATGTCTTGTCAAGCTCTCCCTCATCCATCCCAAGCTTGTTGTCTCCATATTTTGATATCACTTGAGAAGTTGAATTCAAAAAATTCATGAATGATTTAAAGTCAACTTGGTTTGTAGTCCACTTGAGAAATCAAGACAGATTCTACCCCAATTATTACAATACCAATCATTTCTACAGAAGTGATTGCAACACATGAATTGACTGTAATTCAAGAAGCATATACTTCCTCCCTCCCCCTTTGCCGATATCTCAAGTATTGAAGTGAAAGAAACAAATGATCTCCCTAGATGAGCTTGATCTTGAAGAGATAGCCCCTCCAAAAGCCAAGGGGAAGAAAAAGGCAAGAGTCCATTCAAGGCTTCATGTTGAAAAATCTAGTCACATTAGCAAGAAGGCTTGACAAGATGGAATAGGCTAGGAATATGTACAAGGATAAAGTCGAGAATTATGTAGTTGTTTTGAGGAACCTTGCAGGCTCTTTAGGGAATGTACAACCTATGGCTATGGTAAGCTTTGAGGAACCAACAATACAAAAGGCAGAGAATTTTTCCTCCAAGGGTAAGGTGTTGTATGATTTCATTGATGAAATGATAGAACATGGTTCACAGGTCATAGCATCTATGGATGAGAAGACCACTCAAATAATCAAGCTAAAATTAGAGCTTGATGAAGAAGAAAACATACTTTCCCAAGAGTTAAAAGAAATAGAAAGATGCCTCTCATTTTGATCACGAATGAAAGGGGCAAAGCTAAGTAAGTTGATGGAAGTTGGGGTAATTCCTGAAAAAGAGAAATATGTGGAATTAAGAAAATCTCTCAAGCACCGCATTCAAGTGGTCAAGTCTCTTATTGAAGATATGCACCAAGTACAAGAAGATGTCAAAGGGAATCATGTTTTCCTAGTAAATTGAATTGAGGAGTTACTGGGTAAAATCCTTGATGAAAATCATACTTTCCTCCTGGTCAATGAACTTTCTCAGATCTACAAGGAAGCTGTCATGAAGCAGATGGAAGATGCCAACTTTTTAAAGACCATCATGCATTCCATTTGTGATATACAAATTTCTCTTGATAATCTCCAGATGCATCTTGATAGATGCAAGAAGATTCACTCATCTGCTAGAAGATCAATCAAAAGAGTCCACACCATTGTGGATTACACTGTTTGTCCAAATGAGACATTCATACAGGAGACCAAGAAGAAATATGAATACTTTTGTGCCGAATGCAAGGAACCATAAAGAATTCTTATCTCCAGTGTTAGATAGTTCTATGTTTTCATTTATGCATTTTGTAAATAGTTTTCGACATCTTACATGTCTTTTTCCAAGATGTAATCACATGTAAAAACAAAGATGTTTTCCCAAAATGATGGACAACATTTTTGAATAAGTCAACTTGTTAGGTGAGATTTTTCTAAATTTTCTCACCTAACTTTCCTAGATTCGCTCATATACTTTTCCTAGATTTGCTCTCCCCTCTCTTTTATAAATAAGAGGGATTTCTTTTTTAAAGGTTAACTTTTATCTTTTGCAACAAAGTGCTTCCCATTTTGAAGAAAATACATGAAACTTTGTGTTCATCTTTGTGAATTTGAATTTGATCAATAAAGAAGTGAAATTGCATACTAGAATTTGTTTTGGGAATTAATTATCTTATGGCTTGAGAAAATTGGTGGTGATTAGTAACTAAGATTTGAAGGGCTTTGAATAAATCAGTGTAACCTTTGTGTTGCACTCTTTGTTTGAATTTGTGATACTAATTTAATAACTATTAGTGAATTCTCTACAAGAATTTGTGCTTGTATTTATTCATGTTGTTCATGGAATTTTTGTGAAATATCTAGAAGAATTTGTGCTTCTAATACAACACTAGTTACATATCTCAAAGGATCCATTGGTGAAAGCTATGGAACAACTTTGTGCCTTTGTGAGCTTTTCTTTCTTATTTTATCATTTATCATTATCATGCTGGTATCCCTAGGCTTTTCTTTGACAAGATAGGGATATTGGAATTACTATTTTTGTTTTCAGTTTGAAGTTGTACTGGATTAGGAACTTAAAATTGTGAAGCATTGTTAAACATATTCTCTGAAAAAAGAGAGAATTATGAATGTGACAGACCCCCATCTGTTAATTGCAGTGTACATTGTTGTGAATACTTAATTAATTTTACTTAGTTTCAATAAGCAGTAAGAAGGGTTCCTCCCCTTTCTAAGAGAGATTGTATCTCACACAACTTTGGCTGAAATTAGGTTGTGTAATCTATTAAAAAGGGATTACATAATTTTCACCCAACACCATTGTGAAATGATCTCTAGATCCTAATTCATAACAACTACATTCTCACGATGTGGCATTGCAAATCCCTATAGAAACCATCTAGATAAATATTAAACTAAAAATCAATAATCATTTGATTTTTCAATAATAAACAACTAAAACAATGCATGTAATTTGAAATTTACTAATCTACCTCATACTCCCATCAAAGGCATCGAGCTCTCTATTATAGTAGAGACATCATGCTTCATTTCCCTATCAATATTGGGAGGAGTCTCTACTTACATCATCTAAAAATAAAACAACATTATTCAATTATGAAAACTAGAAGAGTGATGCACGTCATGTCTTATAATGTATGACATATTCAACAAAATTTTGAGCACTTATTGAACTATACATTTCTTCATAGTTTAATATGTAGTTAATGCAATATTATGTTCCTTGGGATATGTTAATACATCAAATTCTATTTCAAATCTTGTTTTATGATCAAAACCCTTCATGAACAACATGGTGAACAAAAGGTTGATAGAAGAGAGCAATATTGCCTTGAGAACCAACAAGACAAAACACAATGCACAAGATCCATATTGGGAAATTTCTAAGTTGGTAGGAAGAATTTGATAGAGGAAGAGATTGTTATAATTGTATCTTGCATAGTTAGGGGTCTCATGAATTCCAAAGTAGGGTTGTAATAATAGAATGACAGGTGATAGAGCAATGTGATAGTTAGGAGAATTAAGGAGAAAGGACAAAATATCATATCCTCTTGACTATGGACATAGTATTCTCATATCAGTAAGAGTCTTCATGAGTATCAATTGAATGCCAAGGGTTTGCATGTTTCATGAGGATAATTTAAAAGTAAATGATAGTCATAAGATGATAGTCCTGGGGACAATCATATCATGAAAGCAAGAGACAATATCATGATTTCATAAAGAAGTCATGCAAACCTTTGTTCATGTGAAGTGCAAACAATTTTTGGAGTAGCGATAAGATTTATGGAAATAATGTAAAGCATGACAGTGAGATGCATGAAAAGAAGCAATGAGTGTTGTCAACTAAGAACAAAATGTAGTGATAGTGAGCAATGAGGGGACTGTGGTCCTAAGATCTTGATTAAAAATCACACCTATAAAGACACTCCATGATTTTCATAAAACGTCAACATTCTATTCATATTCATGGGTGAATCACAAAGAATAGATAGCTAAGAAATGGAGTGAGATATCTTCATGATAGTGGACAGTGTAATATTCGCATAGGCAAAGTGGTGATCACAAGGAGAAATGGTGAATAAAGGACAAAAAATGAACAATAAATGATTAGCATAAATAAAGAACTTTAAAAGGATAGTTACATAAGACTAAATATGATAATCCAAAGTCACAAGATGTAATAGGATAGTCACATGTATTTCAATACCAAAGAATGCTTCAAGGGATAATTGTGGAATATGATTTTTTTATGAGATACTTTAAATATGTTTTCAACCAAGATAACTCAAGGTAAAGAGTGCATGAGAGTCATGAATGTGGTGGTAATTGTTAGAGTAAAGGTTTTAATTTAATCATGTTCGATTAAATTACCTTTATTCCTCTCTTAAGATTTCACTTTAGTTTGCATTTTGTGACATTTAATAATTATATTAATTATTAAATGTCTACCTATTAGGGTTTCTTTTAGGGTTGCACAATATCCTTTTATAAGGATTCATCATTGTAATTTATCTCTCTCTCGGATGAGTACATTTTTCAGCTTTCAGAGCAC
>VDFB02029310.1:0-14238 GCA_007258455.2 Sequoia sempervirens | reverse complement strand
GCAAGTGTATCATAATAGACTCAAAAGGAGCTACAACAAGAAAATCAGAAGCAGAACTTTCCAGGTTGGAGAATTGGTGCTAAAAGAGAATCAGAAGAATGTCTTGAACCCAAATGGCAAGGGCAAGTTTGAACCCAACTGGCTAGGACCCTTTGTCATCACGCTAGCTACAACCGGGGTATACTGCCATGGTCAACACCCGGTTGGAACTCCCTACAGAGCCAATGAATAGCTCCCATATCTCAAAAGTTTTATGCCTAAATCTTCAAGGTAGTAAAACCAAAAAATCCAAAAAATCATAAAAAGTCCTGAAAAAATGGTTACTTCGGCGAAAACCTGGCAAACAGGTGTCTTGGTGACAATAAAAAATCAAAAAATCAAGAAAATAGTAAAAAGAAAAAATCGTCCTCTAGTGAAAACCACTTCGGTGGCACTTTGGGCAAGTACCTTGGTGAAAACCTGGCAAACAGGCACTTTGTGTAAATAAGCACTCTCCATCCATCTTGGTCTCCGTGACTTGCTTTGCATCATTCACTCACCCATTGCATATCATCACATTTCACCCTTCCATCCGCATCTGCACCATAGCTTGGTCTTGTGTTTGTGTCACGATTCCTCCTAGAGCTACTCGGCCCATCCTAAAGGTCAGTTTGTCCTGCCTATATCGAAGTAGTCTATCACCTCACACTGGGGGCACGTTCTCATCGGATCAGATTCGTGTATGATCTTAAAGTTCAGAAAATCAGAAAATCCCAAAAACATGCAAAACATATCAAAATCCAAAAACAGGTCAAAAAGTCATTCAAAAAGTCAAAAACAGAGTCGTCTTGTCGAACTACGTTGTCTCTGAGCTTGAACGTAGGCAAGGTTGATCTTTGATTATCCCCCGAGACATTTAGGTCAGTCCTATAGGAGTCCGTCATAATAAAACTGACATTTCATCATGTATATCTTCATTTGTAAATTGGTCAAGTTGTCAGTCGAACTACGTGGTCTCTGCGTGTATAACGTAGGCAAGGCTAATCTATTGATCAGCCCTCGAGGCCCCTAGGATAGGTCTTTAGGTTAGTCTCTTGGTCAAAATCTTAGAAAATCTCAAAACATTGGAAAATTGAAAATCAAAACATTTGAAAACATTTGAAAAAATACCAAAAACAGCCTCAAAACATTGCAAAACTCCAAAAAAAAATCCAAATATTTGAAAAAAAAAATCCATCCGCCTCATCTCGCTTACACTCGCAATAATCAATCATCCATAATAAATCATCATCACCCTCAACCTTTAGTAAAACAGTCGGAAACAAGTCTAGCAGTCAAATGTGAAAACCTAAACTGTCAAAATCTCAAGTATAGGTCAGTCAGCAAGCAAGTTGGTCAACTCTTTTCTTATCAATGGCATATAAATCATAAATCAATTTCATCATTGTTTGATAAAAGCATGTCCTAGGATCCGTTCCGACAATGGGCACTTTTATCAAACCAACCACTTTGGGTAAACAAAACGACGTGTCATTAACATGTCCTAGGATCCGTTCCGACAAGGGACATTATCTTTTGGCAATAAGTTTTGGCTCCCATCTTTCGAAACATCGTTTCTCTTGGCTAATAGTACGAAGAACATTAGTTTGTTTGCTCACTTACTTTATCTTGTTTGATTTATCTCATTGTGCTCATTCCAAGGACCTCTCGATGATGTCCGAACGAAGGATTTAGAGAGATAGGAATGGGGCAACGATCATTATCTTTTGTCTAATGTGCTTGTTGGATATCTTTGTAATATAACCTTGGCCATGCGTGCTTTTGTTTAGTCTATAGCGAGGGTGTTTTAAGTTTCTTGTTGACCACATAGAAAGGCTTGCCTTCCTATGTTTTGGTCCGAGATATTTGAAATATTTGAACTATTTTCTAGACAGGGTTCCGTATGTCAGGTGTGAACAAGAATACTCCTATCTGATTTGTTGAGTCAAAGTCCATCACACTAGGTACAACGCCATCCTGGTTCTCGATACCTTGATGCATCGTACTGTGTGTATTATCAAACATAAGGAAATCTGCCCTTTGAAAATCCCAACTCCACGGAAAGTAGTCATCATCATTTGCATGATCATCTCATTCTTTCATTCTTCTATCACATTCTTCTATCTTTACTAACATTTCTATCCTAGTTGGTACATGAAGTTACCCATAGCTAATGAATGTCCATTCATCTACATCAACCACTCCTCTCGCATTTTATCGCGATTTTGATTGGCAATTGGCATTCCCATTCAACATCTCGAGGGGGCAATATACCAGTGCAATTCTTCTCACTGGGGCAATAGTGGGGCATCCAAAAAATCAGAATTTTTTTGATTTTGATCATGACAAGATCATTCTTTGAATCAATGCAACAAGTACATTGCTTCAAAGAGGGGCAAAATGTAGACACGCAAAATGTACAAGTTGACATTGCGCATCTAAATCTGACTACCGACATCATTTTATCCTAAATCATTCCCCAACCTAACCATTTAATTAAATATCTTTATTTGATTAAATTCATTTGTTTTCTTCTCTTAATTAAACAAATCATGTGTTTAATTAAGTCTCTTAAATCATTCTCCATCTCTTTTAATTAAATAATTAATTTTATTTAATTAATTAAATCTCTAAAGTCTATCTATTAAATTGAATAAATTAAAATCTTATTTAATTTAATCTTACTTCAATCTCTTTAATTAAATAATCAAAACATGTTTATTTAATTAAACTCATTAAATCATTTCCTCTCTTGTTTGATTTAAATTAATCCAAAAATCTAAGTCAAAATAAGTCAACTCACCTAATCATCATTAAATTAACATAATCATCATTTATTTAATCTAAAGGATTAAATACTAATCTCACCCACTTGCATTCTCTAGATATCTCCACTTGCACAAATAAATCAATTTATTGATTTATTAAATCTTCATTTTCCCTCAACAAAGCATCTTTTGGAGGAATATTCTTCAATTTCAAAATTCAAAATTTGAATGACATGTCCTTCCAACATGTCATTTACTCTCTCTTGCAAGTCCTTCCAACAAGGCATTTACTTCTTCTTACATGTCCTTGCCTTGAGCCAAGGGACATTTTTCTTTCCCCCTCTTACATGTCTTTTCTCAGAATTCAAATTCAAAAATGCATTTACTGGCACATTTGTCAAAACTTGCTCATTCCTCACCCAATCACATGTTGACAAGTGGCATTATATCATTGGTTGAATATTTGTCCCACATTGATCAAATTTGGACATCTCTTCAACTTATCAATCTATAAATACAATGCTTCACCATTCATTTGATCATCCACATTTCAAGCAAAGTTACTATGCTAAAATACTTAGCAATTCTCATCCATCTTATTGAATCATAGCTAGGTTTTTTTGCAGATTTTAATCTTGGAGCATACATTCAAAGTCTTCATCAAGTGGATCAATCATCTTCAATCAACATTTGCATTCAAGGAGTTGGGAAAGGGCAAATCTCCACACACCTATTTGCACCAACTCCCTCAAGAGATCAAGAGTTTGCTTGCATTAGATAGGATTTAATTGTTTCATTTGTGTTCTTCATTTTCATTTCTTATCTTTTGCAAATTTCAAATGGATTTCTTGAGGAATCATTGGTTTCTAATCTTGTGTTTGATCTAATTGTTTGCATGTTTATTGTGTTTGTGCAAGGTATAGATTCAAATGGTTCACAATACTGATGTTGATTGGGTAGGTTGTGTTGATGACTGAAGAAGTACAAGTGGAAGTAAATTCTTCTTGGGGGATAGATTGGTCTCATGGTTCAATAAAAAGAAAGATTCAATATCTTTGTCCATAATGTAAGTAGAATATATTGCTGCAACATCTTGCTACACTCAGATGCTTTGAATGAAGTAGATTCTGAAGGATGTGAATGTGATTATGATGAACCTATTCCTATATTGTGTCAAAATACAAGTACTATCAATATTTCCAAGAATCTAGTAATGTACTCAAGGACTAAACACATTTCAATCCGGTACTATTTTTTGAGAGAGAAGGTTGCAGAACATGAAGTTAGAATGGACTATATGCTTACCAAAGATCAGATTATAGATATTTTCATCAAGGAACTTTCAAAGGATATATTTGAGTATCTAGGCAGAAGCTAGGAGTTATTGCCTCCCCTTGTTCTAACTATATGCATTAATGGTGCATCTATCCAAGAGAGAAATTCATGTCATATCTGTTTCCCTAGATTGATGAGTGCTACCTCTCAAGGGGAGTTGGTAAAAAGGGGGCTTCCTGAACAAGTTGTGCAGTTGTTGTGAATGACTATTTGTTTGAAGAAGATGTGCTACTAGTCAAAGGGGGAGTATGTGCTACTACTTCAATTGAAGACCTTTTTTCCCTTTGTCCTTGAAGTCAAACAGGTGATGTTTCTTTATACAAATATATATGGACCTTTGTCCTTGATGTCAAAGGGGGAGAGTGAGCAGTGTGTTTTGCCATCAATGCTAAAGGGGAATATTTTGGTAGTTGTTGTCATTGATGTCAACACTAATGGTTGTCATTGGTGTCAACACTAAGGAGATTGTTGGCAATTGTTATCTTTTTTGTCAACACTATTTTTTGATTGTCTCCCATGTCAAAGATTACTATATGTGATTATCATTTGTGTCAAAATTGATTATTGGAAGGTGGTTAGTCCTTGTCACTAGTTATCATTGTTCTATTTAGTTTAGGCTAACATTGGTGATGAAGTTCATAGTTGGATGTCATTGCTAAAGTTCATGGTTGGATTTCATGACTTATCTAAAGAGGAATTACTGAAGTTCATGGTTGGATCTCATGCCTTATCAAAGAAGAAGTGATGAAGTTCATGGTTGGATGCCATGCCTTACCAAAGAAGAATTGCTAATGTTCATATAATGCATTATTATTGTTAGTAGAGTTGATTTCATAATGATATATTAAGATGAGGATTGGAAGCATGACTAATAGTGGAGAGATATTGCTAAAGGTCTATAGTATATCTTATGATCCCTCTTGATGTTCTTGATGAAGTATGTGTTATTGAAATGAAATTATGGCCTCCACAAGTTGCTCAAGTATTTATGGTTTAGAAAGTTGCATTGATGTCTATCCAATAAAATGCTCCACATTTCTCCATTGTTGATGCTTTGGTCTTGCAAATTGGTACTTAATGTCAGTGTTTTGTGGATGTTTCACTCTATCTTTTCAGGTCACCAGTGTTGTTGAGGAGATTTTTATGAATTGCAGAAGGTTGGCAATGTTGTTGGTTGTGTAGATTGGTCCAAGAAATGCTCTGCATTTCTCTGTATTGATGTCTTTGCTCCTGCTACTTGGTGAATGTGATATCAACATTCATTTGGTGTCTCAATTCTAATCTCATGTTCTGAAGTGATCCATAAGTTGATATGTTAATGTTATATCTCATGATTATGTATTTTTTTCTTCCTAGATAAAGTATTTTGTACCTATTTGTTCTACGGTGGTTGTAGATGGTATGCCAGTATGAAAAAATGGATGAAATTTTGTTGGATGTTCAAGGAATATCCCCATGTGATCCACACATTGCTAATTGGTCACTTTGGCACCACATTGCAGAGTAAGTTGGCTTTCTTAGTAGTTTTTGGATATCTAGCCAACTAGGCTTGT
Source organism: Sequoia sempervirens (assembly GCA_007258455.2). Taxonomy (NCBI): domain Eukaryota; kingdom Viridiplantae; phylum Streptophyta; class Pinopsida; order Cupressales; family Cupressaceae; genus Sequoia; species Sequoia sempervirens. The sequence goes on along the minus strand of VDFB02029310.1, from coordinate 8,564 downwards.
TCCTTTCCTTGGTCCATGTGCTTGGGGGGACGCACCAACAATGAAAGATGTGCCATGATAGATTTGGGTCCTAAACTATCCTGTTTGGGACCACATCGAGTAAATGCAATTAGAAGTATGCTTTTGAGCCAATTGGTTATGAATTTCAATGTTTCATCCACATGTTTCCTTGATGCTGACTTAAATTGATGTGTGCCAAGGTGTAAATGGTTTTGGATCAGATTGGAAGAAGTACTATTTTTTTTTTGGTCCTCTCTATCTTCAGGATAGGATTGCATTATGATTTTAATGGTCGACTAGTTGAATTCTTTGTTTATTCTCTTCCTATCTGACCTAATTGAAGAAATAAAGTGTTGCAATGAATATAAATGCAAGATAATTTTTGGATGCAACTAAATAGTATAGAGTACACATGTGAAGAATTGTGTATATGAATTTTATTGAATATCCAATAGAGATAGTGCTAAATATTGTGAAAGGAAAGATCAATTATGCTATAAAACCTCAGTCAATAGAGTGTTGTGCTGGAAAATCATTGTAATTCTATCTAAATAATATTTTATCTTGCTCTGTGATAGTGAATCTGATCAGGTCCTTGTATCTTGCTCCTAAAGTCATGTTGTCTTTAGTTCAGGAAGTCCTCTATATCTTGCTTTAAGGAAGTGAGCCTATATTGTGAGTTAACTCTCATCACGATTTTTCCCTCATTAGATTTTCCACATAAATTTGGTGCCTCCTTGTGCATGCATGTTCTCTATTTCCATCTCTTTTTTGCAGATCTAATTATTGCTATATCTTTCATTAGTAATTTTTGCTGAAATTTTTAAAGATTCATATTGCTATATTCTTCTTTGTTATTGCTCTTCTTGAAGTTCTATCTTTATCTACTAAAGAAGTTTGAGTTGTGCTGAAAGTTTCAAGATTTGAAAGGGGTTAAGTTTTTTTGTGTAGACCTATTCACCCCCCTATCAATTGTTGGAAGTGTTCAACACTCTTGCCATATCTTGGAAATGAAGGATAATTATGAAGAAGAATGGGAGGATGAGAAGGCGGGTCTTCCATAATTGGATAATAAATCTTTTGGTAAGGTCTACCCTTTGTTAGATCCTTGTTGTTGTGTTAAGGAATGTTTTGCATAATGATCCTTATTTGTGAAATCTTTGTGAAATACAAGAATCAAAATCCTTTGTGGTATATTTGTGAGTTGTGTCTTGATTATGGGTTTCCACCTTATATAGGTTTCTCTTCACGTGAATAACTATTTATGTGTTTAAGGTGAAGAAATAAAGGATGTGAGTGCAAATTATTGTAATGTGCTAAGTATATTGTGATATTTGTTGAGGAACCCATGTGAATAGTGGTTGTGTGTATGGGAATAGCTATGTCACCCTAGCTCAAGGGTGGATTGAAATTCAATCCTATGGTTGGGTGGAGAGCTATTGGCCATATTGTTTTTTGTTAATTCCTCTTTTCAGGTTCACTTTGTTGAAGTTGCAAACAAAATTTGGGAGATTCATCCAATCTAAGTTCTGAAGCAAAATTAATGTGGGTCTTGAGAAATTATGAGTGATTCAAGTTTTCTTGAGTAAATTTTTGAAAAAGGTGTTATGGTGTAGAAGAAAATATATAATATGTGGTTTAAGTAGGAGAAAAAAAATGGTCAAAACTATATTGTGGTAGGGTTGTAAAATGAGATAATTATATGCATCATTGGGAAAATTTTGGGTTGTGAAGTTGTGAAAGAAATGTTCTTTTTATTTGAAGCATTACAAATATAGAAGTGGTAATAAACAAACACTTTTGCTTATGAAATGTCTAGGTTTGTGCTCTGTGATATTTTTTTTTGTATTTTCCTATGGCCTATAGTTTTGTTCATATATGGCTTCATGTCAAAATTCTATGAGATCTGTTGCAAGTCATACATGTATGTAATCATGCTGCAATGATAGGGAAAATCTATAGTTGAAAGGACCTATTGTAATGGTAAATTTCATGACTATAATGGTTTGATACTCTGCTCAGGATATAATACCAACTTTTGTAATTAAATTTTTTTATATAAATATAGTATATATAGGCTCCAGCCTTTTGCTTAAAAAAAAAACACTTCTTCAATTTCAATTATACATTTTTATTCCTAAACCTTTTAGATGAAATTAAAAATAAAATAAAATATATAAAATGAAACTTGTTGAACAAATTATGGATGTAATAAATAAGAGTTATTATTATTTTTTTTTAGACTGCAAGAATCGGTTGGGTATCCGCCCCCCTATAAACTGCAGTGCACCTGGTAAATTTTTTTCACGTGACCGGTGGAGCTGGTGCGACACACCCTCCAGTACCAGGGGTTTGGGGGGAGACTAGACCTCATGAAATAAATAAGAGTTATATTAATGTAAATAAATTACTATTTTTCATGATTAAAATATAATTTAGATATATTAATATTATACCTAAATATTATACTATACATACATTTAAGTATACATATAAACATGTAATTAAATATACATTTAATATAAATCATAATATATAAATATATTATAAATGATATATTTTTTTAATAAAAATTAAAAAGTTAAATTTAAAGAAAATAAATGAAGAGAAATTTGACCAAGAGGGGTTAGCCTGCATACACAAGTCACCCCTGCTTGGCAGCCATGAGGATCCCTGGGCTCTCATGGAGCCCCCCTCCCCCCTTAAGGGGTCATGACTGTTGAAAATGGAGGTAATTATGTAGCTTAATACTTTGTAAAACCTATGTGACTATAGATCTAATTAAGTGTTCTTTGTTACAATTTCTTTGTATGTGATTATCTGTTTAGACTCATTATTACCAATTGTAGAAGTAGATAGAAGATTGTAGAAGAATAAGACTAGAAGATGGAAGTGACACAAAATATACTGTGGAGAAACCCTTTCAAGAAAAAACTCCACCACCAAAATCAATAGTGCTTGTATTATTTAACCTTAGAACAAGATTACAATAATTCTTTATCAATCCTTGCTTGGGATGCTTCTTTTTCCTTCAACAATTCTTCTTCACAACTTGCAATACACTCTGATGTGTCCAAGCATGAATCCACACATCCTATGCCATGCTTCACAAAAGTACTCTCTTAGAACTCTCTTCAACTTGCTATAATAAATAGACAATTGTGAACATTGTAAACTCCAAAGAGTTGACAATTACAAGAGGATAAATCTCCTCACAAATATCTACGCCATTCTTGTGCAAGTAGAGTTCTTCCATGAAAAACAATGTCAAACCAAGTCCTTCATCAATTTGGGTGTCCCAAATTGAAGTCTTAACTGATTATTGGTTTCAAAGATATCTTTTAAGCTTCTCCTCAAAGTTGGCACCGAAGAATGGCCCCCACTTAACTAAGCCTTGTAAATATCTTCTCATGCAAAGGTGTTAACTCCAAGATGCCAACTTGGGTGCCCAAGGTGGGTCCAAATCAATCTATGTTAACTAAAACATATCTCTCCATCAATTCATGCAAACATGATGCATGATTGATCATCCCCACTTAACTGAATGTAGCCACCTATTATTGAACTAAATTGAATTGAATTGAACTGAATTGAACTGAATTGAACTAAATTGAACTGAACTAAACTAAACTAAACTAAACTAAACTAAACTGAACTAATATTGAATTGAACTAAACTGAACTGAATTGAACTCAACTTAACTGAATTGAACTCAACTCATGTAAATATCAATTCCTAACTTCTAGGATCTTTACATGCATTACTGAAGTGGTATCTTTCCTCCAAATAGTTAATTGAACTCAAGGTGGGTTCCACCTTCCATGTGGGTGCCCCATGTGCTCCTATTTTGTAGAGGCTCTTCTTGGGAATCCTCTCATGTTCAGGCTATCATTTAGGAATAATTACAAATGTCAATTTACATGTTCATTTCATTCAAATTTAATCTCTTTCTAATCCTTGTGTTGGGGAACACTTTCTAAGGACTTAGGAGATACATGAAATATGTTTAGGATTGCAATTAAATGGAATTCTATTCCCAAAATTCTCCCACTTGACATTATACATTACAATTATTCTAAACAAGGAATCATTCTTATAAATCAAGTATAGGACTCAAGGCTAATGGCCTTCCTGCACTGGAAAAAACAATACCTTTCCCAAGTCTCTATAACTATTTCTTCTGTTACTGAAACTTGCACCAATCTATTCATTGAACATAATCATCAAATTCAAATGATAACAAAAGACTTTGAGTGACTGCCACACTCATACCAAATTGGAATAGCAATCATAGCAAGTTGCTAGCTCATCCAAAACTATCATAGGTAGAACTTCATGCTATCAACATAGCAACCCGAATCTACAAAAAAGTCCCTGTATATCCACCATCCTGCAAAATAAGACTCCAAGGTAACAACATACATAGACATGTGGTAAAAAACCTTTGAAGTAACTCACTGTAGTAAAGTGTAACCAGTCCAAGAGAGGTGCCCCTCTCATACAAAACACATATACCTTATGGAACTCCCACTACACAGGTAATTTCAAATATGAAAAAAAGATCACAACATTAACAAGTCCTATAACACTTCACATAGAGGATGTGGCTAACTCCTCTATCATAATATCAAAGAAGCATACAATGATATGCAAAATACATCTCTCATAACACAAGAACCTTCAAGAAGAAGACTATTCCCACAAAGAGAGAACCTGCAAATAAAACCATGTTCTTATACCACACTAACATGTGCCACATTGTGCAAAGTAAGATCTCCTTCAACACTCCCAAACTGAAAGGATATCAACATCTAACCATTCAACTTATAATGAAACATGGAAAAACTTAGATGTAAACTTCTCACAGAAAGTAGATCAAACTTAGCCAAACATTCCCACAAAAAAGGGAATATTCCCAAAGCCACTAACTATCTCCTGTACCTCTCCTACCCAAATACTTAGAACCAACTCAAGTCCAAGATTGTAAGGAGAACAATGGAAATACATAAAATCATGCATTTACTTCTCAACAATGCATAAGAGAAGTCAAGATACATCTTAATAATGCATCTAATAATTAGGCAAAAAAAACTTCTTAGATAATTTTACCTGTCGAGTAGACCAAGAGTGGGATACAAGATTGTCTTATGCATACAATAGACAACCTTCTCATCAGGTCTATGATGGAATCATATCCATTTCCAGGTGTAGGCTTCTTGGTCTTTATTGTTGAAAAATATTTTCTTACAAGTAACCTTTCCAACATATATCTCTTAACATAAGGAATATCCGACCTAACCCAAGTCTCTCTAGTGTCCATGAGCACCCACCAATCAATCCATGCCAACTTCAAATGCAACCTGCATAATCATGAAGCTCCAAGCAAATGATTAATACTCAAAACTAAAAAGATACTACATCCTCTCCAAAGGAAGAACAATAACAGCTTTACCAAATACTCTAAGGGTCCTCCATGAGACAAGATGTTAAAACCTCTTCAAATGACATGAAGATAACCATATCCTACCAAAGCTCCCACTAAATTGTGACACTGAGCTATACATGGAAACAAGATAAACATCAAACCATCACTATCAAAAATCTCCCACTGAAACATATAACCAAGATATCCATGACATTGTGATAACCATCTCCTAAATGAAGATCATCCATACATGCAAAACCATGGGCTCAAAACCATGAGCTCCAAAACCATGGACCAATACAACTAGCACAAAACCATGTGCTAAAGACCACTATAGGTTAATCGACTAACTCTAACCCAAGAACTAGTTTAACCCAACTGCCCCCCGCCTCTATCACCTAGGAGAACTCCTCTCTTACTGGGCCTTTCCTTTTAAGGATTGAGCAAGCCATACCAGGTCTTACAACCATCAGCCCAAACACATTATAACATAATTCTTTTACAAATCTGTAATAACACAATAGTAAAATCTCCCACTACAGCCAAAAAACCTTCAAACTTTTAAGAGAAAGGTGTCCCAAACTCTACCCAACCATTAGCACTGATACCAAATGTTGAAAATGGAGGTAATTATGTAGCTTAATACTTTGTAAAACCTATGTCACTGTAGATCTAATTAAGTGTTCTTTGTTACAATTTCTTTGTATGTGATTATCTGTTTAGATTCATTATTACCAATTGTAGAAGTAGACAGAAGATTGTAGAAGAATAAGACTAGAAGATAGAAGTGACACAACATATACTATGGAGAAACCCTTTCGGGAAAAAAATCCACCACCAGAATCAATAGTGCTTGTATTATTTAACCTTAGAACAAGATTACAATAATTCTTTATAAATACTTGCTTGAGATGCTTCTTTTTCCTTCAACAATTCTTCTTCACAACCTGCAATAAACTCTAATGTGTCCAAGCATGAATCCACACATCCCGTGCCATGCTTCACAAAAGTAATCTCTTAGAACTCTCTTCAACTTGCTACAATAAATAGACAATTGTGAACATTGTAAACTCCAAAGAGTTGACAATTACAAGAGGATGAATCTCCTCACAAATATCTATGCCATTCTTGTGCAAGTAGAGTTCTTCCGTGAAAAACAATGTCAAACCAAGTCCTTCATCCATTTGAGCGTTCCAAACTGAAGTCTTAACTAATTGTTGGTTTCAAAGATATCTTTTAAGCTTCTCCTCAAAGTTGGCACCGAAGAATGGGCCCCACTTAACTATGCCTTGTAAATATCTTCTCATGCAAAGGTGTTAACTCCAAGATGCCAACTTGGGTGCCCAAGGTGAGTCCAAGTAAATCTATGTTAACTGAAACATGTCTCTCCATCAATTCATGCAAACATGATACATGATTGATCATCCCCACTTAACTGAATGTAGCCACCTGTTATTGAACTAAACTAAACTGAACTCCACTCATGTAAATATCAATTCCTAACTTATAGGATCTTTACATGCATTACTGAAGTGTTATCTTTCCTCCAAACAATTAACTGAACTCAAGGTGGGTTCCACCTTCCATGTGGGCGCCCCATGTGCTCCTATTTTGTAGGGGATTTTCTTGGGCATCCCCTTATGTTCCTATCATTTAGAAATAATTACAAATGTCAATTTACATGTTCATTTCATTCAAATTTAATCTATTTCTAATCCTAGTGTTGGGGAACACTTTCCAAGGACTTAGGAGATACATGAAATATGTTTAGGATTGCAATTAAATGACATCCTATTACCAACAATGACTCCATGAGGGCCCTTGGCCCAATGGAGTATGGGTGTAGAAAAAAATATAGAAATTTATTTGTACTTGTGACCAAAGTCATAGTATAGGATAAATACACTAGATCCCTATGAATTTAAGGCATACTTAATCCACTAAGCCATGATCCCAATGCGATGGTGCTCGAAAGCATCAAAACTAAAAAACCATTAAACTAAACATGAAATAAACATGAAAGCTTGAAAGAAACCTATTCTAAGACTTAAAACTTTATCCCATTGGGGGAGTGGTGTCACATTGATGTGGAATGGTGACCCTTTCCCAATCCCTTGGATAATATGAGCTTGTTCCAATTGATTTTATTAAAGAAAATCAATGAAACTGATGAGATATGAACACGATATGATATAAAACTAGCCTAACATGATAAAGATGAATGCTAAATGATATGATGCTTGATAAAATGGATGCAATCTATGCTAAATATAAACAAATTTCAAAGATGCAAGCCATAGCTATGAATTTATGCTAAAATGTATGCAAAATAAGCTATTATGGAAGCCATTAATGGATGCTTAAGCTAAATGGATGAAGATTTAATCTAAAATGATATTAAACATGAAAAATAGATGCAAATGAGTGTGAGTTTCAACAACATAAGTTTTCTATATCAAAATATGGATCCATTTCTCTCCAAATAGTGATGTATTTATAGGAAAACAAATGAAAAATCAAGGGCATAGATCAATTTGGTCAATTAATGGTCAAGATGAAAAAGGAGGGTGAAATATGGATCAAAGATTCTCATCAATGGATGAGAATCAAAGATCACAGGGATCAATGAAAGATCAAGGGATAATAATGATTCAAACAAACACACTTTGTAACAACTTTGAAAGTTTATTACAAAGTTTGTTTGAAAGAAATCATTCCTTTTTGGAGCCAAATAGGAGAATATTTCTTTGGAATATTCCCTATGCAAGTGAATTTGGAGGGGAAATTAACAATTTAGTAATTAAAACTAAATTTGAATGTGCAAGATGGAGAATAATAGGATATTCATTAAATTATTGATTTATTTAATGAAAAACATGGATCAAAATGACATTTAATTAAATAATAAAGATTATTTAACAAAATGAGAGGAAACAAGGTTTTAATTAAATAGGGTGAAATGTTAGTGTGAGAGGGGGTGAATTAATCCAATTAGGTCAATTAGATTAATAGGTGAAAATGAGGCATTTGATTAAATGACTAGGTTAATTTAATCAAGAAAGCAAATAGAGGATGGATTTCAGGACAAAATGATGTTAGTGATTGAATTCAAATGTGCAATACCATTTAGGACATTTTT